>JFGX01000155.1:0-58685 GCA_000729855.1 Epichloe aotearoae | reverse complement strand
CCCCCCCCCATCTGTATCGATGTGCCTGGCCTGATAGCCATTTGCCGCGACGAGGATCGGGCCTCTGCATTGCGAGGTTCGTAGAGCGGAGTACGGCAAATCAAATCGAGTTTCTCTGCCAATGCCAGCCGAGATGCTGGGTTTGATTGGTCAGTCGTCCCCATTATTTCAAGGTATTTTCTTCTTCTTTTTTTTTTTGGGACGAGCCCCTCATCTGGCGCAATGAAGTCCTGGTGTGAATATTTAAGCGACGGGGCTCCAGTCGGTCAGGGTCCTGCCCCCCCCCCCCTTCTTTCCCTCGGGTAACGTGTGAGCCTCAACGTGCAAAGTCCCCGATCGGTCGATTTTTTCTTGAAAGAATGGCACGCTGCGAAATGGCAGAGCCGGAACATCATTGGCCATGCTCCTTCCCTTATTAACCACGTCTTGATATCAAACTCATTCGTGGTCCGTACGTTTTGCCGAGTTTGCCGGCAATATCCAATATCCCCCTCCCAACAAGTGTTTCCCTTAACATCGGCAAGTATGAGCATCACCCGCCCCAAAAACCACACCATACTACCTCCTTGATACTTGTCATGTTTGCTTTCATGTCTCGGGTCTGTCTTCAGAGATTTGTCTCTTTCGCACATGTTTTCTACTATTTCTGCAGAGTACAGGGATGATTGCTCTTGGGGCACAAAACCGCCCGCTTTGTTGGAGGTTCCATGGCCCCTCCCCACGCTTGATGGGATCTAGTTTCCTCCTGGGCTCGTCTCACTTGGCTCCACTTCCAGTCTAGATTTCTGGGTGAGATGAATCTAATCGGGGCCTTGCATGGAAGCCGGGTTTCCAGAGGACTGGTAGCTTCCTGATCCCCCGCCCGTGTTTCATTATCAAATCAAAACTCTCGTCAGTCAGATAAATGGATACAATTTACCAAACTGACTCGGGTTGTCCCTGCAACCTGGTACTTGTGACGGGGCTCCGCATCACGCGCTGGCTGCATCAAGGATTGTGGGGGGGGGAGGGAGAGAGGCGGCTGAGAGAGGGAGGGCAGGCAAGGAGGGGGTGTGGATGGGGATCCCGGTTGTTTCCAACTTGACAGCTTTTTTTTTTCGAAAGTCATGGTTGAATCCACCCGGTTGCAAGCCTGGGGGGGCGCGCACAAGCAACATTCTCTGCAGCGCAAACACAAACACGTCCGCAGGAGCAGAAGAAGGCGTTTCGCAAAAGACAAGACATGCATGCCTTCTGCTCGTTCGGCTGCCGCAGGAATCATACGATATCCGTCGCGTCGGACCATGAGTTTTCCCGCCCTCATCAGTTGTCGATGGCTAGTCCGTATGTATGTATACGGATTCCGGAGTATGTATATCCCAGCTCCTGTATCTTTCCCTTTGCAGATACAAAGCGGCTTTACTCCGTAATCCGTAGACCGCACCGAATCTACATATGTACATACATACATACATAGAGGGAGGCCAACTGGGTCCATAATGATGGCTTTTATTACCAAGACCATTCGTGCTGCTGGAGCCACCGCCCCATCCTCCAAGACTTTTAGATCACGCCAAGCTTAATTGCCAGATGTTCGATGTTCTGGGAGCAGGGTCGGTCCCTGCCAGCATGATTTACGGAGATGGCTGCCCACCTGGTGAAAAGGGTTGCCAAAAACCGCACCTATCACATCTCATTTTCGTCGTCATGCAACCCCCTCAACAAAGGCCCCCCTGCCCTGTGTAAAAAGTACATGCAGTCCGTACGGAGCACCAAAACCCGTTCGCGCCGCTATTCTAGCATCATCTTCCGTGCCATCACGATCGGTTAGTATCCGAGCCTCGCTTTTCTTTTTCCTCTTTTTTTTTTTTTTTGCTTCTTCTCATAGTCAGGTGGTGGCATGCTGAGAAAAAGCCGCGTGCTCAATCGTGAGGCTGGCTCGTCATATCATCTGGTGGGTGTGGTTGGGAAAAAAACTTGGACGGGGTCCTCGTGGTCTGTTGTGGGACAGGTGAAAGCGGTCCCGATTGGAATCACTCACCGATAGCAATTCAGCTTTGTCCTGGAAAGAGGAAGAAAAAAGTTCCTTTGGGGTGGTTGCGCTCGGTATGACCAAAGAGGTGATGAGTCGTGGCCGATGCTAAGTGGAGAAGAGCAATAACTCATTCATTTGAAAAAAAAAAAGTCGATGAAAACGGGCCTCTATAACACATCATTGCTATACGTCCGTACATGTACGTCCGTAGATTCTGCCTCATTGCTACGTGAGTGCGCGTCGCTGTCCCGTCCCGTCCCTGCGCGAGGAGGCGTTCGCTGTGTTTTAACGACGGCGGTGTGGGCTGGCCTTGCTTTGTCCATATGTACGTACATACATAATTACATGTAGATCGGATTGAAATCGCCCAACTAGTTCAGCTAGCGCATCTGATTTCCCATGACAACAATAAAATGGGTCTTGGCGCGTAATCCGTCCATACATACTACAGTCGAGGCAAAGTCGAGGGCTCGAGTTTGAGAGCCACGTGTGTTGCCATGCTGGTGGAGCTTTGGATTTTTTTCACTCACTGGAGTCACTGCCCTCTGTATTCCCGTAATCCCTTTGACAGGTACCGAGACCCACCCGGAGTCGCACATATTGACTGACCTTTCCACATCAATCTCAATCCATGTCCTCTCATTTCAAATTGGATAGCCCTTCAACATTATTCGTCCGTGACATTGCATTCGCATTGCCTGCCGGTACTTGGACGTGTCAAGTCTATTTTTGATTTGACGGAAATACATGAGTTAGGACATGCTTAGTAGGATGATTTGAAAGAGGGTAGGGGTAGTGTGGCGTGGTAGGTATTTGTAGTAGAAAGCTAAACATCCGAATCGGGAAATTCAATCGAGGCGACTGCAGAGATATGATTCGTTGTCTTCAACGACACCCACGTCCGTCCAAAGACCGTAGACACCACAGCCAAGGTAGACAAATGAGACACGCAGACCAAGACGTAGAATGAATCAAGAATCTGCCCCACTAGCGAAGAAGCTTGTTAGCGCCACGATGTCCTTCGATCTGGGGGAGTGAGTGAGTATGATTGCAGAAATGCAAACATCAATATCAATATCACTGGCCTGTACTCCGTCGTTATTACTTCATGCGTCCGAGGGCATGACGCTGTGCTCTATCGGCGACATTGGTTGCTGAAGTCTTGGAACAAGCAGATTCCAGATCGCCTCGGTGGAGAGGGGGCCAAAGGAGAGCGAGCGGCATGGTGTAAACCCGGGCGATTTCGGCTAAACGACGATGCAATTTGAAACTAGAGCTCCTTTAGCGGGCCTCGACATGAGATGGAACTGCGTCGGGGATTCATGCCAGATACGATTTGACATCTGGCCTTTGAAACGGGATCACTGTTTTTCAGGCCCAACGAAGGACGAAGGACGAAGGACGAAAACTGATGACGAGTAAAGCCATGTACTCGCGTCAAGAAAGAGCATGCCGTCGAGTCTGCGGTGCCAGACTTGGTGATTCTCTTTCCGCATCTGATGATGATGATTATGGGGCTGCAGCCCACCCACACTGACCGCCACGAATCGTCAATCGGACGCGCCAGCCGGTTCCAGATCTTCAGGGCCTCGACGTGCTTGACAGTGCACTCAATCCCTTATTACTGACAAAGGTCTGGGTGGAATCTGCTGGAATCTGCTGCATCTCAGAACGGACTGTGAGCGGCTCAAATAGTAATAGTTTGCGCCCTCGACCGTTGCTTTCCTCCTTCTTTACAGCATCATATGCAGATTCACCCCCTGCCGCTGGTGATCAACGTCTGTCGATGACTCCACAAGCGATGGCTGCCACACTCCCACTCCTGGACAATGGTCAGAGAGAGTCTCTCTCATGTAATCCCCCCCATGTAATCCCCCCCCCGGATGACAGGCAAGCAGTGGCCCATCACGCAACTTGGACCCCATCATCACTGGGCGACCTGCCCAGAGTTGATCAGAATCTGCACGTCTAGTCATTATCGAAAGCTTGGCTCACGTCAACTCAATGTGCCCACCGGGTCCCCTGGATGGGTCGTCATTGGGATGAGCGCGGTCGACAATCTCACGGTCGCACTCACCACCCTAAACGTCGCTCGTCCCACCCGGGGCCCTGGTGCCCTGGTGCCCTGTCAGAAGCTCTAGAAGCGCAGGAAAAACTCAAAACCCCGTCAGACCCGTCGGTTCATTCCTCCACCCCAATGAGCCTGCCGTCGCCCGAACCTGTGGCCTCGATGAAACAAACGCCTGGGCAACAAATGAATACAAGAAGCCCGAAATCCGCAATCCGCAATCCGAGATCCGAAATAAAGAGCAGCAGCAGCAGCAGCAGCAGCATTTTCAGTTGGTGCGGCCGCCGCTGCACGCGAGGACCAAATCGAGAGACGTTCTTCATCCGACATTCCAGTTCCGATCAGTTCGATGGGCAAGGGCAAGGGCCAGGGCAAGGCAATGAATGGTGTGGCTGGCTCGGCGATCCAGCAGCGGGCTCGCGTTCCCTGCCGTTTAACAATAGCACACATCTCAGTTGATCACCATAGCGCTGTCACTAGTGCCTCGACTCCGTGTTCTTGAGCACCCCCCTGGTAGCGGCGTAATGTACATTGTACGTCCGTATGTAGCGGCCTGCTAGCTCCACACCGGCCAGGACTTGCTTCGCTGTACATACGCCCTCCGGGGTCAGGGCTGGGCTAATGACGCCTTTGTCTGGCGCACCTCCACCCATCGCACTCCCACGTTGTATCGCGGCCATCGCGGCCCCGGCTAGCTAGGCCAACTGACTAGCAGCAGCGAGCGCACTTGCAATCCAGAACCGCGGATCTCTCTCATCTGGCGACCAGACTCCACTCTGGCCATCTGCTCGACAAGGACCCTTGTCTGATTGAATTCGACCAGGAGCACAAGACCAGATTGACTTTGGCCCAAATTGGGGATTGGGGGACTGGATCAGAGCTGATGCCTGCACATACAGACGAGCCAAGCCGGCAAGCAGACAGGTCGTCTCTGGGTCGTCGTCTCTGGGTCGGGCCACGTCTGGCATCCATCCTTGTCGTCGTCGCCAACGCCACCACGAGGTAGTGCCCATCGCGTCAGATCTCCTTCAACCAGCCCTGGTCCCCCATCCCAGGCGCCTGATGGTCCGGTAGTATCGGTACCTTTTCCCCTTCCAATGCTTATATTGCTATTATTCCCTTTTTTCCATTTCACTCTTCATTGCCTGTCCCTTTTCCTACCCTTTCTACCTTTCCATCCTACTGGTCCCATCCCAATCCCTCCACCATACACAGGTGAACACTGTCGGCTGATTCTGGATTTTGCCGTTTCATAGCTGGCCCGGCTCTCCGACAAGCTTCTGGTCTGCTTTCGCGTCACAATCTGTCACCTTTATCAAAGGGACTCGATGTGTCGACAGCCTTAGCTTTCTCCAGGTCTCTCTCGGTCCCTTGCCTCGCGCGCTATGGAACCAGGTGTCTCTGGATCCCGCCCAAGGTGCGTCTCACATTCCATCACTTTTGTCGACAAGATTGTGGCCCTTGCCTCGTCGCTGTTTCCCTCGACTCCCCCCCTCGTCACAACATTGACACAAGTCGTCCGTCTGTAGTGTTCACCCGACTTCTGCCGCCATCTCAGAGCAGCATCAACGGCAACATCCGCATCATTTCCAACCTCGACGTGCGCCCACGCCGCCCCCCGCTTATCAATCGCAGCGAGAACACCTCGACAGGAGATATCGAGAACAGCCTGCCATGGCCGCGGCCACTGTGCTCACACCCAGTTCCCACTATCCTCCTCAGCCTCCTCTATACCCGAACTACCAACACCATCAATTTGAAGCGCCGCCGCCGCCTCCACCAACTGCCAGCGCCGCCGCCAGCAACATGATTTCCAGTGAGCACCGAAGGTCGTCTGACGACAAGGAGCAGCCCGGCCGACAGTCTCTGCCGTCCATATCGGAAGTTATATCTGGCGCCAGACCGAGCCAGTATCCCCCGTCTCAGTCGAGCATGCAACCTGGGTTGAGCTTGCCCTCGCCGTTCCCTCCAGCTTCTCGCCAGTTCGCAGAACCAGAGAAACATTCCCCTCAACCACTTCATACCGCCTCGTCTTTCCCTTCACGGCAAGAAAACATGCCAGCATTTGCGGAATCACCACGTCTACCTTTTAATGCTAGGCACAGCCTCCCTCCAGTTATTGACCGCCGATCAACCCCCCCGACAAAATCCGAATTACCACCACATCATCGTCTTACAGAACCTCAACCAACTTCGGAACCTCATACTACCAATGGAGCTTACGGTCATGCTCCCGCGCCTCCTCCACCCACATCGCATCCATATCCTCCTGGGCACCTTCCTCCTGGTCAGGTTCCTCTTCCAACGTATCCCATTTCCCCTCGCAACCCCGGCCCACCACCACCTGGACACTACGATCCGCGAGGAGCTCCGATGCGCCATGACGAAGCAGACTATGCTAATCGTGCAAGATTCGAGCATGGTCCCACCCGACATTTCGAAACGTGGAATTATCAAGACTCGCTTAGTAGGGTACGGTTTCGCCTCTCTCTGGGCTGTTTTCTTCTTCTTCTTCTTCTTCTTCTTTCTAAAATGCTAACTCAAGACCTTCCCTTTGACAGATTGGATCATCTTCACGCACCATCTTCAATTTTGCTGAAGCGTACGGTCGAATCGCGCAGGAACAACACGGCTCGCATCCCATCCCGGAACGGCTTCCCACCGAGCGGGAGGTCAACGACATGCTCGCCAATGTTGATCTGATCAAGCGATCACTCGAGCAGGTGAAGGATGCCGTCCAGGCTTCTATTCAGAGCGAACGTGCCAGGGAAGGCACGAAAGTGGAGGGACCGTATGAGGAGGATCATCAAGATGTGCCAATGTATGATGATGGCATGAAAGCCCAGTACACAATGACAGAGGTAAAAAAACGTCGCGGTGTAAGTGAAAACACTACGGTCTAGAGAGCATGGAAGTTCCCCGATACTAATGGCTTATGACAGCGTGCCGCGCCTCCAGGCCGATGCCACAGCTGTAATCGAATCGATACCCCTGAATGGAGGCGCGGGCCCGATGGCGCCAGGACCCTCTGCAATGCCTGCGGTCTTCACTACGCCAAACTTGAGCGGAAGCGCCAGTTGGAAGCCCGATCCCTACGACCGAAACCAGAAGACAGGAATTGATGCATGCAAAAAACGAGATGCATCTCAAGACTATATCAGACAAACAGCATTCCTATCAAAAGCGACATTGATGAGATGAGTTGGTTGGTCACCTCGATTCGCTCATGAACTTGTCCTGTTTCTTTCACTGTGATTGCTTTCCCATGAGAAACGTGGTCATGGGACCTTGGAGCTGGAGCTTAGGCTGGCAAGCTGAAAAAGAACACGCCCAACGCCACAGCGCTGCCAGCCACTCTTTATACCACCATGTTGCCCCATCATTTTCTTGCTGCGTACTGCGTTACCCAGCGGCGCTGTGTACATAATTTTTTTTTTTTTCATCTTGTTTACAGACAGACCAACTCTCGGATACCTTTGTCTTTCCCAAGGCGGATTCTTGGCATTGTTGGCGTTATCTTCCATTTGTTCGGACTCGATGTCTTAACAAACATGCATTTAATTTTTTTTTTCTTTTTCTGGGCCCTTTTTTATGGTCATGTTTTGTTTTATTATTAGCTGCCCCGGCAGATTTGACTTTGGCAGTCTCACGGGGAAACAAGCTACGAGAGGATGGGGAGGTGCTTAGACAAAGACATCATAACTTGTTGCCAGTACAACCAGACAGACCCAGGAGATGAATTCTTGGAAAAGAAAATGAAAGAACGATTACAGAACTTGTGAATCCAGTATCGCGTCCTTACATCGTTGGCATCGATTCCCTGCTCGTATTCGGGCGCGTTGCCGCTGGCGTTGCGCCATTTATGTCTTTCAGCTTGGGTTCCGTTCTCTTCTGGGACTTTGTTTTGGTTGAGGACCCATGTCGGTCGGTTGGTCAGGACTCAGGAGTATGTATCGCTGTGACTCATGGATGGGGTGTGGGAGACGGGTGCTGGTGGACAGACAGGTGTAAGCGATTGGGATTGGAGAAATGAGGTATTCCAATTCCGTATCACGTAGTAGCGTGTCCCATTCTTTTCGTTTCTACGGAGGCCCCCGAGGAGTTGGGATGAAGATTGTTCTGCATGACACGCGGATTGGTGCGTATAATGAAGCATGGGTCCAAAGAAGGCCAAGACGCAAGAGGAGAATTGTCTGTGCGACAATCTGAGGAGTGCCCAGGTACGCTGCACTTGACAAATGATTTTCCGCGGTGGGCTTTTGCACCATTCGGAACAGACTTGGATAATGCGTGTCTTGGTCAACGTGGAAAGAAGGGGTCGTCGGTGCAAATGGCAAATGTGCTAAGGATCTGCCCAGCCTCGAATAACATGCATGTGCATTTGTTTTAGATGAAAGACGCTGGTACCAGCTCTGCGTCGAGACATGACATGGCATGACACGCATCGCATCGCATCGCGTCGCCAGTCCGTCTCCGCGGGTCCCCTTCAAGTACAGGCAAGTTGTTGGATGTATGTGCTAAAAGACAGGCCATGCATCGTATCAATATTCCAAAAGCTGGAGTGGCTGATTGACAGGCAGATGAGGCGGGGGGGGCAGCACCACGTCTACGTCCACTTGCTGCGAGTCAGCCATGATATGCAAATACCTGGAACAAAGAAACGTGCCTCGGTGGCCGAGCAGGTGTCCTCGCATGCCAGCACCCAGACCAAGACCAGAAGTCGTGCCACGGTGCAGGGAAGCGCGTTGCTCCAATCGTCAGAAGTGCGAGGTGGGAGATCGTCGTGTGACGTCGGTGAGAGACTGCTTGACTCTAGAGCCTCGGTGGAATGCATCTCTCACGCGGAAACATGTGCTTCTTGTTGCACACAAAAGCGCCAAGCAAGTTGTGGTGCCTTGAACGGGGTTTCCAGTCGCTCAACTTTTTAACGAGAGAAGCTTGGGCACTTACCCATGTCTACGCTTTATTTTTTACTTTTTTTTTCGTTTCGTTGTGAACATCGTTTCGGATCACAGCACCTCATGTCTTCTGTCAGGTCTCGTCTGCGGTGTGCTGTCACTGCCAAGCGAGGGGACATTTATCGTGTTTCCTCATACTCATCATGGCGTCCGTTACACAAAGATAAGTCAATTTGAAGGCTGCCCGTCTCGTGCAACCGCGAGCACACAAGTTACCTTGAGGCGATGACCAAGGTCACCTCGATCGTCCCAATTCCATGACGCAGTGATTCCAGTCGACATGTGATGTTGAGGATTCTTGGGTACGCGCCCAACCGCGTTGTGATACTGGATCCAAGTGTCCAACCAACGCCCAGATGTGCGCGATTAGGCTCATTAGGGTAGGTCTGGGACTAGCAGAAAGTGACTCGCCCCCTACTCCAGCATGCAGCTTCGCAGCTGGCAGCTTTACGGAGGAGCATTAGTTATTGTCTCAGCCACAGGTCGCGGGATTTGGGTTTCGTCAGCGCCGGCGGCTGGACGCCTCCCGCTCTACGGGGCCGGCCTCAAGAGTGGCCACACGGCTTCGAGATCACGGGATATTCCAGCGAACAACCAAGGTTTGTTTTGGAAAGCTTTGACGAACACGTTCTCGCAATGCCGAGCATGTTTCTTGTTCGTCTGTGTGTGCCCAGTATGTATATTTTAGTCTTAATCCACATCAGGAAATTGCGATTGATGGACTCACCAAGAGTCTTCATACGGCACGGTAGTAGGCGCTCTGACGCAAGACTGACTTGTTCGGTCAGAGTCACGTTCTGGCGCGATTGGAAATCGGGAGTTTTGGATTCTTGGACTGGAATTTGGCCAAAGGCGAATCAGAGTGTCTTGCTTGACGGCCCGCGAAATCTATGAGGTAGCAACAAAGAGCTGGACAGCAGCGCAAAGGCACATGGGAATGTGAGATCGACCTGGATGTCTCATTTGGAGACACCGATTTTGGTTGCATCAGATTCCAGAGGGACCAACTTGCAAGGGACCAACCGAAGCCGCCTTGTGTTGTCCTCGGTCCGGTTTGCTCCCACTCCCGTACAAAGTAGCCTGGATGCCTGGTAGCCTGGATGCCTGGATGCCTGGATGCCTGGATGCCTAGGTGCCTGGGCGGAAGCATGCTCTTACTCCAGTATGTAGGGCTGCTCTTTCCTTGCGTGCTACGTGCATCCTTGGCATTGTGAACTGCGCCCATCAACTTTCCGCACTTCCAGATCTCTATTCTTCTTAGATTGATCAGTGAGGGGGGAAGGCTGTAGAAGCGAGGTTTCGCTTTGCAGCGCGTCTACCCAATCGCAAGCTTTTGCCATCTCGATCGAATTGATCGAACTTCCCACGCTATAGATGGTTGGTGAGCACTTTGATTCAGGTACAGTTAGCGGCGCTTGGTCGATCGCTAGATCTGATCTCCCTCTTCCATCGACACCTCCGAGGCAACCCTAGGATCATCCTTGCTGATGAAAGGGCCAAAAGAAAGCAAAGAGAGACAAGGACCGGAGGAGGGGCGTGAGATGAGATGAAACGGGGTTGGATGCATTGATCGATGTGTTCCCGCTGAGGGCGTGCCGTCTTGACGTCAGACCCAGCCGCCCGCCCGCCCGCCCGCTCGAGCTTGCAATCGATGGCCTCTCCTGACACGATGACACGACGTCTTGAAATTATTTGATCAGACGCAGAAGCGATGTCACCCAACATTTCGTCGCCCATAACCACGCACGAATAGAAAACCCCCGCGAATCGCCGGTAGGACCTGCGGACAATATTGAGGGGTGAAGAGTTACAGGACGACTGCGGTGCGCCGCTGGTTCTACCAGGCTCATCCCAGCCGCATGCCTTTTGTCAGACGTGGCTTTGCTCGTCTGAAAGCTAGGAGTGGGCAAACTCACGCCCGTAACTTGTAAGCTGGCATCGTGGTCCGAGCGGAGAGAGAAAATGTCTCCCCAATACATCACATCAATCATCCTGACCCCAAACAAACAGCCGAACTTGTGACCTCCTCACTGGGGCGGGTGTGAGTAACACAGCCTGCTCCAAGCATGAGAAAACGTGCACAGGAAAGGGCTGCGACAACTATCATTGAATGAGCTGCTTGCTGTATGTCAGCTGTTCAGCGCTCTCGGCTACTCTCCATATCTTCATGCAAGACCCCGACTTTAATAGACAGGGTTTTTGCATATAGCAAGGCAGTGATTCTTTGGATATTTGTGGCTATATTGGGATACCCTAGTCCGTCGTGAATGAATGCCGCTTGTCTATCCATTGCTCAACGCGACGAAGAATCGAATAGTGTAAAATGGGGACTCTCCATGACCACCAACTGTGTTGATACAGTCTAATCTAGTTCATGGGATTCATTTGGTCAGATTATAGTTGTCGAATCGTATCTTAATTGGAGCGTAAGAATGTAGTCTGTGATTGCTCTTGCGATTTTTCAAAGAATTTCATCTGGACACAGCAATGTTTCTTGCACCAATCTGTCGACACGCTTTGCTAAAAGGATAGCCTAGGCAAGAACATGGGCGATTCAAGAAAGAAAACATTTCAACAATGTCCGAGTCCCCTGTTCTCGCCACCAAATTTTACTCTTTTCTCTCTCTCTCTCTCTCTCTCTCTTTTCTTAACTCAGTTCAACGAGATGCACCTTGGCCAAAGTATTTCATTCATTCAAACTAAAGTTGATGTCTAATTCGCTTACTTCCTCCGCATCTTATCCCCATCACCCACGTAAATATGGTCACACACGCTCATCATCATCATTCTTGCTTGACTGACACGTCCCCGTCTATCCACTCGCTTTTACGCTTGAGAGACCCATTTTCCAGCCCGTCGTCTCCTTCCATTGCGTCGCCATTCTCGCCATTTACCACGGCGGCATCCTCGCCGCACCCACCTCTGAAGTTACCCAGGAGCTTGGCAAGTCCGTGGATGCCAAGGCCAGCAAAGTTCTTGCCTGCGCTCTCTCGCTCACCAATGGCAATAACGGCACCGATCAGGTCGTGCGTAATCTCGTCATCTACTACGCTGTCGTGCTTGTAGCGGGGATGGGCATCGACAAAGTTGCGGATCCAGCGGGCGGCCGTGTCGAGTTCTCCGCTGGCGCGCTTGCTGATGAGAGAAAGGTAGGTGGCTAGTTGGCACCGGGTCTCGACGTCGACGTTGACGCTGTCGAGGTAGCTCTCTACGATGGGAATCAATCCGGGAAATTTTCCGTCGGGCGAACCATTGATGATGTCGTCGATGGAGAGTTCTTGGTACTCTTCGTCGACGGACAGGCCTGGGGAGCCGCACCGGCTGGGCATGGCGGACCCGGGACGACTTTCGTCACCAAGGACGGTGTTGGCGCGCGAAGGACGGAGTGGGAAAGGATTCTTGCGGAAGAAGAACTTCTCTTTGAGTACTGCGTCCAAGGCATGTGCACGCTCCATGTTCTCGTCGACTTTCTTGATGGGGATGTAAAAGTTGAGGTCGAAGGAGAGCATGGCGCGGGTTACGAGAACCATGAAGACGGAGAAGGCGGCGTTTTCAAAATCCGTGATTTGTATCTCCATGGGGCGAAACTCGACGCGCCAGCCAATGTTGTTCTCGGCGGGGGGAGGCTTGAATCGCATGTGTTGCCAATTGGTCGATTGGATGTTTTCAAAATGATCCGTCTTGTTGAGGTCGAGTTCCTGCAGGTCCTCCTCGAAGATGACGATGGGGTCACGGATGAACAGGTGAGCGAAGTGGCTGGCAAGGCGATCGTCCATACCGCCCTCCATGAGCTTCGCCTTGATTTCGGGATCAATCACCAAGTCAGGATCCATGTACTCCTCGCGAAGCCTGGGGTCCGTCGAGATGTAAGTCGAGTTGGACGCATATCTCGACTTGGGTATCCTCCACCGGTCGTTCTCGAGAGGCTGTTCCATGGACGGCGTCATTAGCACGCTGTGTCATTGTCTAATTCCCGCAGCGCGGCTACGTCGTTCCGCAGAGAAGAGAGGTACCCTATGTGCGACACGTACCTTTTCTCCTAATTCTTCTGGCGTTCTGCAATCTACTGCTCGACTGATTTGGTTCCATCGCACATCTGTGTTGGCCAAGAAGCCTTTGTAAATCGGCGTTGCCGCCGTCAATGCCAGCATGATGGGCCCCAGAGGGCTCAGTTGATCGTACATTTGTCGCCCTTCGGTAATGTTCTTTGCTTGGAAAGTAATTTGCAGACAGCAACTGCCCATACCGAAAGCCATGGCATCCATGTGGATGAAGTCATCAGGGGCTGCTCCGTTGCGTTCATCATCGTCCTCAGGCCAATTGTGCAGATCAAAATTCACTGTAGGGTCGGTCCAGGGCTTTGGCGTATTCTTGTCGGGAAACACAGGGACATTGACTTGCACTTTACGGCCACGGCGTGCTCTGATATTGGCCGCCAAGGTAGGGAACCGAATGTGAGGATTTGCGATCTCGTCGGGGACAAACTGTGATCGAAGCCTGGATCCAGATGGTGGGTAATACGGATCTGTAAACTGCCCAGGAACGCCTATCTGCGGGAAAGTTGTCAGAGTGATGGGATACTCCTTGACCAACATGTGATCCTTGGCGATCTTGCGGCGAAGTTTCATGTCGGGCTCGACGCCGAGCAATTCCTTGAATCCAATGCCCCATGGTTTGCCAGGGGTCGCTTCGAGCATAAACCGACCAAACTCTGGGTGGAAAACTGGGAGGGGATGGGAGCTATATGACGCGATGGAATGACTATGTAAGCAGAGGATAATCACTATCAAGATTGTTTATACTGACCTGGACTTGATAGCGGGCTCATCTTGCAACGCGGGGACGCACCCTTCTTTAGCAAGATCTGCATCGGCCGCAAGTGCTTCTAGAATCTCAGCTTGTCTCAACGACAGCAGCACCTTTTGCTCTTCCATTGTGTATACCACGACCAAGTACTCAACCTGAAGTAAGGTTAGCTTGTAACGGAGGGGGTTATGGCGTGCGAGGCGGTGGTTTGACCTCATCTCCCCACAGCATGGCATCTCTCTCTTTCCCCTTGGCCTTGTTCCATATTTCGAGTAATTGCTGGTAGCAATCGTTAGCACTGGAAAATTTTGTGCAGATGACCACACAAAAAGTACCTTGATGCCCCATTCCCTTACTTGACCGGCTCGTTTCTGAGCCTCGGGCCATTCCAGCGCGGTTCCCAACGCCCTGTCGTTCCCGAGTTAGAGGTATGCCAACCATCCGTCTGTGCCGGTTTCATGGTCCAGTTGGAGACTTACAGAAGACCCATGTTGAGTTTTTATAAAGTACAGGAGGCCCTGACCCTGAAGATCGAACCTTGAGGTCTCAAGATGTTGTGAAATGGCAACGAGTAATGATGGGTGCGGTAACCAGTGTCTCGGTGCTGCGTTCTGTTGCATGTGCCCGGCTGCCAATCATAATATAAAAAATGGCGGTGTTTGGAACACTATTCTCAGGCTCTCAGATGCTCAAGTTTTTTTTTTGGCGCAGTGCAACTCGGCGGTTCAAGCATCAGGCAAATGAGAGAATATTTTGAGGTCAAGATGAGATTCTTACTGAGGTTCACACTGCTCAATTCAGCGGGCTAAGCAAGAAATCCCATTCCTCAACGGGAAGGGTCAGCCTTGAATATACCCTTTCGCAGAGTCCGCGCCGAATCCTCGAGTCCGGACGCCCGATGCCTGGTGTCTTGAACGGAATACCGAGGCGTAGGGAGGGAAATCACTGACATCCCGCGAGGCGGCGGCTGGCATCTGAAGGCAGAAGCGGAGCTCCACAATCACAATGGGGTGACAGATGCGGCGGATGCTTAGAAATCCATTGCTCCAAGTGTAATCCGTAAAGCATGGAGCATCAGGGGCTAGGCAGTAACCCAGTGCGTGATGAAGTGATGAGCAAACACATGGAGACAGCCACGAGGAGCCTTGTCCGATGGCAGAGATGGACCTTGCTCTGGCAACTGGCAACTGGCAACTGGCAACTGGCCACCAGCTAACTGCAGCTAGCTGGAGTGTCATGTGACCCCTCGACGCTAACGTGCGAGATTTTGAAGATTCATCAGAGACAATCAGGCTGCGAGCTGCTGAGGTTGATGCAGTCTTGACTCTCGAGACGACCCCGCCGACGAAATAGCCCGACTTGTGATGCGATGAGCCATTCGTGATGCTCACGCTCGCGATGTTTGCCCTGGAGCTGGGAGCAAGAGATGACGTCAACAAGTCGAGGTCAGTGACAATCCGTGGGACATGACGCACCTGCGCCTTCACCTGCACCTTGAACTGCATCTTGACCTGCACCTTGACCTGCGCCCACGTCTGGTGCATCCTATCTGATCAGGGACTACTCCGTAGACTCACTCGTAGCTATTGACAATGAGAAGCTTTGCTATCTACGCTCCTTGAGTGCATGTGCCGGATGTGGGGATTCAAGGCCAGACTTGGCTGCCCAACAATTGGCAGGCAAGTACCTGTTATTAACCTGGCCCGCACCTTCCCCTTCCCCACCAAGCAAGCACATGAGCACCTGGCCTGGCCTCCCCCGCTAATGCCTGACGATGGGCCTTCCCTTCGGCTTTTTTCTGGCTACTGTTTGTCGCCATCTAACAAATCCATCGCACGAAACCTTCATCGCAATTCGACACTCCTCACTTCGACGATTTGTTTATCTCCAGTCCGTCACTGCCTTCACAGCTATACAAGCTGCCGTCAACAGCTACGACCAGCTAGACGGCTACTTTCATCAAGCCTGTCTCCGTTATCGCCTGATACGGCGGTGACATTTCGATAAATCACCGAGTCTACAAACCTGAACGATGAACCCTCATCAAAAGAACAAGGTCGACGTCAAGGTTAGCATCACATTCGACTAATTCCATTCCCATAATGCCTTTGGCCCCTGGTGACGATTAGAACTGCCAACCCCGCTCTGTGCTTGTCTGGCTGGCTGTCATCGAGCAACGTACAGCAGGTCACCGGGGGACTCGGGCGACGCCCTTATCAAAACTCAGAAGAGAAGAAATTATCGTCAAGCATTTGAGAATTATTACTAACGTATTGCAATTTGCTATAGTCGCTGTCCCCAGAGGAGCAGCGCTTGTTTCGCCTCTACGGAAAGCTGCCGTCCCGATCCGATCATTTCGCAAAACACCTCAAGGATCGTAAATATTTCGACTCTGGCGACTACGCCATGTCAAAGGCTGGAAAGGGCGACGGAGTTGATGCCGGTGCCGTGGGCTCCCAGCACCCCGTTCCCGAAAATATTCCTCACCTCTCGTCGCCTGTCAACAATGGAGCGAGTCTCCCAAAGCATAGCCACCATGGTTCCACCCCGGGCATCCAAGCAGGAAGCCCTGTCAAAGAAAGCAGCTTTCTCAATCGCGAGACCAGCGCCACAGAAGAAGGCTCGAGCGCGAAGAAGAGTGCGAATGCTGCTCCAGTTAAGGAGGATTCTCCAGCCGCAGCTTCAACGCCGCCACAATCAAACGAGGGCATCCCAATTCGACGATAACTGTCAGACCACGAAGCCAGACGATGTACCTTGCATGACTCGATACGATGAGCGCTGTACGCGATTCTGGGAGGGGCTTTTCTTTTTTGTTTGGCATGCAACGACACGTCTGAGACGAGACCGGAGCCTGCTGGGCTATTGCTTTTGTCGAGTGTTTTTTCTTTTGTCTCGCAAACGAACCTCCCAAAGGCGGCATTGTAACACGTCACACATACCAATCGCCAGGGTCACCACATGTTGGAAATCGGGATTGACGAAAACCGAGTACGCCAAGATCGAGAAAAGAAAAAAAAATTTGTCACCAGGGATTGCACTTTATGCACTTATAGCTGCGTCAGGTCTACATGAATTTTTCTCGAGGCAACTTTCCTCGCGGCTGATGCAACCGCCCGCGAACCAAGCTCGACGGTCTACTCCTACTTCAGAATGGTTGGCAAAATAATTTGCTTTGTTGTCTCGGGTTCGAATGAGCGACGGACGGTATAATAAAACGACGTGAAATTTCGTGTACGAGGTACTTGGGTGTGCCCGATCCAATTGTCGAGAGAAGAGTATGGCACGCTAAGTCGAGACTTGAGGTGAATTTTCAAGCGTGTTTGCAGACTCGGGTTCTTGAATCGGGGGCGTAGCCGTACACGGAGACATGGACGTGTGTTAGTAGTAGTGATGGATTTACTCTTTTGTTCATCATGTCAAGTCTAGTTTTTTTTTTCTTCCTTTCGTATAGCCATACAACTATTGACGCATGTCCCGAAGCTCAAGATAATGCCTTTATTGCCATGTCCTTGGCACCCTCAAACGTCTTGTTCCCACCAATGAAGCCCGCAGCGTGAACAAATACGCAACCAGAGATGCCAGAGATGACGTCCAGCTCTTCGTCCCGGAAGCCCCTCCAGGCTTCGGGCAAGGGCTTGCGACTGAGAAAGCTATCCGGGGACTCGGGCACGCACTGAATCCTCCATTTGGCCCCAGGAGAAGTGGACTCGGGATACAGCACGTACAGCACGGACGGCTTCCCATCTTCCAAGGCGTAGAGGTGGTCCTTCCAGGGCACAGACCGGCCCTCGAAAACGAGGATGCGGCCGTCGGGGTCAAACTCGGTGCGCTTGTCGAAAGCCTGCTGGACGATGGACCTCGCAGGCAGCCAGGCGGAAGCATAGTAATCCAGGTCTCGCTCAAACTCCTCGCCGATGCGCCGGCTGGCGGCCTCGAACCTCTGATCCTCTGCCGCCTGGGCGGCCTCGGGATCAGAGGGCGTGGGATCGTTCCAGTTGAGGTTGAGGCGCGAGACGACGGCGCCGAGAGTGAAGCCGGCCTCGCTGTAGCGCTTCTCCAGGCCGGCGGCCGAGACGGCAGCGGGGTCGTAGACGGAGATGCCGTTGTCGTGGGCGTCGAGGGCCTCGACGAAGCCATCGTACAGCTTGGCGTGCAGGAGCGCCACGTCGTCATCGGCGGCGTCGGCGGCCAGCCCCAGCCTCTGGGCGACGATGGCCCTGCCGAAGTGCAGGAGGACGAGGCCCGCGCTGGACAGCTTGGTGGTCCGGCCGGGGAAGGTGGCAGCGAAGCCGCGCTGGTGGTGGTCGTAGCGGTTGCGGGCGGCGTCGTACTCGCCGCCGACGTCGACGACGGTGTGGCACGACTCGAGGAGGTCCGGGTCGCGCGTGCGGACGAGGGAGCTGTGGCGGTAGGCCGGGAGCATGCGCAGCATGTGCACGGCGAGGGCCTCGTCGGCGTGGAAGTGGCCGCTGTGGGTGCCGATGACGGGACCGGTCTTGAGACGCTTGGGTGCGGATTCGGCCATGGTGGCTAGGAGACGACGGAGCATATAACTGTGCGAGGAAAACGTCGTCGCGGGTCGTGACGGGGACGGGAGGGGGTCGGCTTTTTCTCCCTTTTCTCTTTGCGGCGTTGGGGCGTGGAAAGGAGAGAAAAAGAGAAAAGGCGACGCGACGCGCTGGGATCTGCGGAGGAGCTGGAGCTGGGGGGAAAAAGCTGGCGGTTGGCGCTTGGAGTGGATTGGGCCAATCAGAGGGCGGGGATTTGGAAGTCACGTATTTATGCAAGTTGTGGGCAAATTCATTGATTTTGTATTTTCTTCATGTAAATTGACGACCAAGCAATCTATTTTCTGTCGGTACGTCCAACCTCGCTCAGATCCATCTCCCCCTTGGTGGCCGGTTCTCTCAATCCCGACTGAGCGCCCGCGTCCGTGCCGATGGGGGCCTGGGTCTTGCCAGAGCCGACGTTCACGTTGCGAGCATCTGCTGATTGCCAGTTTGAGGCGGTGGGGGGCTGCTCGGGAAGAGGCAGGTTGGCCTGGACCTCGGCAATCTTGTCTGCCTTTGACTCGGGCATTGCGATTGTGGGATTGCGGGATTGTGGACGTTGAAAGGGTTGGCTGCGTTGGAGCTTTGCGCATTTAGCGTGGTGCGGGATGCTTTTTTGGGCAAGGGGCTTTGGCTTACGGGATGATTGATATATATCTTTGATGTTCTTGTAATGATGCCACGTTACTGGCCGTAACTTGGGTATAAAGATGGAGGGAAGTTTTTTTCGAGGAAAACTTCGTCTTGTTACTTTGATTTTATTTATACTGCCGAAACAGCTTCAGCTTCACGCCCCGGTGCCCCGCTGACGTTGACGTCGGACGTATGACGACGGATTTGTTGGTAGAGCGGCCGGAGAAAGGCTCCTGAGGTCCACCGCGAGGTCCACAGCTGGCTTGTACATGTACATACTTGGCTGTCATCGAGATCGTTCAACTTGTGCCTTTATTTCTTCTTCGCGAGTGTTGGTATCTAGAGTCCTAGGTGATACCTATGCTGGAAATTGCCGTCTTCTCGCCTCATTCCCTAGTTGTCGAACGACGCCTTTACAGTCCCCATGGTTTTCTCGTCGATTTCGAGAGAGAATGTAATCATGGCCGACTTGACGGTCAACACCAGCGAGAAAACAACTTTGTAGCTACGAAACGGTTCAGAAATTACTGGCTCGTGTTTCTTGTTTGAAATACACTTACTATTGTTTTCCCCAGGGATCTTCTCAAGGCAATGACCCGATTAAAGCTGATTAGAAAGATGAAATCACAAGAAGCGAGCCGTGTTCATACCTTTGCGCTTTCTGAAATGAGACTTGTCTACCGTCCTCAGATCGCTGTGCAAGGTACAGTTCACTTCCACAGTACCACTTTTCGATTGATGAACTGGTGCATCGCTAGAGACAAATATCAGTCGTTTGATGCGTACTATATATGAAATGAAACAAACCTGTCCTCGCATTGGTGAAGCTCATCTGTAAATAAAAGATCCTCAGGGCCGTAGTCGTAGTCTAATTCCCTCAACACCTCATGCTTAAGCACTTGGTCCCTATGGATATCATCGCCCGTGTGGATGAACCACTTCATCTACCGCTTGAGCGTTAGTTGTATTGGCGCCAGAGAAGAGGCAAGATGAGGCTTACAACGGAGCACCTGACGATTCCCAGTCGATCCAAAGTCGCGGGTTGCCCCAAGTCTCGAGCGCAATCATAGACATCATAGGCTTTAATGCCATAATGCCTCGTTGCGGCGGTACTAGCAACGATAGTTTGTCGGGGAAGCTGTGAGAGAACCGCACCTCTAAGTTTCAGTCATTTTTAGTAAAGGATTTCATCTCGACGTTTTGGGAAAGCACCAACTTCACAACTGCCGCCCAGGCATCTTGCGGCTGAATGACCTCGATGTCTGGGAAATGTTTCTGTACTCTCTCCCGCAGGTAGAGACTGCCTCCAAATCCACCGACAAGAAGGATCCCCTACTGCCGATTAGGACTCAACAAACCCTCCGAGGGGCGGCAGGGTCACTCACCGTCACAGGTTTCCCTTTTCGCTTAGACAAGCTCTGGGAGACTTGTCCGTCGATGAGCTGTATGATATCGTCCAGCAGTGGGCTGAAAATCCGCTTCAAATCCTTGCTGCCGTCACGTTCTTCAGCGGAAGCTTCTTCGCCTTTCTCACCGTCAGCCTGGAACACATACCATGTCATTCTCCAGGTATTCGATTCTAGACCTCTTTCAGGCCTGCATGGGAGATTCGCCATGGGAAAAGTCACAAAATACTCCTCATCCTCGTATCCACCAAAGGCTGGCTTGATTTGGGTATCAAATTGCTTTTCGGCCATGGCCCAACCCTTCGTTCCCTGTAGAACATGCCAATGACTTTCGCCGACCAGAGCTTGAACCTCGGCCTTGAAGCGCATGTTGAGACCCAGAGAGCCGCTCATCCCACCTAGAATACAGTTAGCTTATCATCAAAGAGTGGGCGCAGGGGGAAAGGGGGCGTAGTTCAGTACCCGTTCCTGGAACCAGCTCCTTTACTTGAAGAATTGGCCGGATAGCCTCAACTTCATACGACATCAGATCAACGGTCCCTCCACCTGCGTCACAGACGACGAAAGCATCATTTGCCTGCAAGGCAAAACTGAAAGACTTGGCTGCATATAGAATAGCTGCTTCCGGTTCCTTGATCATGATGACTGGGTGAATGCCAGCATCTTCCGCAGCCTATCCCAATGTTGAAGTCAGCCTTTTCTGTTCCCCATGTTTTGGCATATCGAAAGACGCATCCCCCTGAAGCAGATTGCAGGCGAGAATACAGCAGCACAAGATCGCATGTCATCCTGTATCAAAGCTATACATACGCTCAGTGTTGCATGCTTTGCAGCATCCGACCAGACTGCCGGTACTGTTGAGTCGATGTCAGCGAACATTATACGTAGAAAGCTTGCGCGTTCGCATACCTGTCACGACAAATTTCTTGGTGCATAGATCCACGTAAGCTTTCGGTGCCGTCTTCGAAATCTCCGCCAGGGCGTGTTTGTAGATTCCCTTCATGAAGTCGCTGGCGATCTCAGTGGGCGACTTGGGCAATGTCGCCACGCCAAGGTTCACATTTCCCGAGGGAAGGTAGGCCGGTCTTTTCTGCGAAGGGTCCAACAATAGTTTGATCCCTACAATGACCTCGAGGTCCTTCTCTGCCGAGGCACCCCATTTCCAGTCTTCCGAGTTGTCCTTGCTGTAGCTCACGAGCGTGGGTATCTTCGGTGCAGTGACACCCCGATTGTCTGTCTCATATGTTGGCTTAATGCCGTTGTTGGATATCTCCTCTCCCGGGAAACGGGAAACGTGGAAACGTACCTGGCCAGTTCAGAATTGCCGTGGCTTGCTGCGCTTCCTTGTGCGTGAAGCAATACGCAATACCGGAATAAGTGGTGCCAAAATCCAAGGCAATGATGAGCCCTTTGTCGCCGTCTGACTCGTCCTCCAACTCGCTTGCCTTTCGCTTCCTTGGCGCCATAGTTGCGCAGCTTCAGACAGATGTGGCGAATGAGATGATTAGAAATGGATGCGGCCTAGTCAGTCACTCGTGGATTCCGCCAAGTCTTGCTCACGATCCCAAGGGTCAATATTAGAAGAAGGGTGTGGTGCGAGAGATGATGAGAGGCAGGAAAGAGGCACAAGCGTGTGGCAATAATCCGTGAGAACAACTCGCCACCCCGCTGCCAACTGTCGAGCAGTTGCTGACGGCTCAACGGTCCGTTACAGTCAACGAAGCTCGAAGTGAATTGCATGTGGCATTATTAGCAAACACGTTCATGTTTTATTCGCTAACATCACGTCATTTGCTCTTCCTTTCACATCCACAACGCCGCCGACGAGATATAATTCATCCTCTTCCATGTCAAAACCAGTTCACGGTCTTATTTGTCATTCCCTGAGGTCATCGAAGCCCCAACCCAAACATTTACTGACACAATGGCCACCAACGACCAGCAACCTATGCAGATCCGCGACGACCCCGGGCAGGGAAATGAGGGAACAACAGAGAACTTTCATGAGCTCCACAACATGTTTCGAATGAGCGTCGACTCCATGGACCGTATACTGGTCCAAATCTCTGCTCGAGTCCCAACGACCAGTTCTGCAGCACATGTATGTATCTAAATGGGACCAAGCGAGGTTGGCAATTTACCACGTTCTAATATCAATAATCACAGGCATTGTCTCAATCAGACGAAATCCTTCAGAAAGATGGTGAGATACTTGACCTCAAGACCGAGTTGGTTTCAGCAGGAAAAAATATCAAGGACGGATCCTCCAAGATTCAAGAACTGGAGGCGCAACTTCATACATTGCAGGATGCAAACAAGAAACTCAAAGCAAGCGAGGGAAAACTGCGAAAGATCATTCTGGGGAGTAAAGAGGTTGATCAGACCCTAGACTCTGACATGGTTCTATTGTTTGGTGATTTATATCAAGCGTTACAAGTCGTTGCTCATAGTAGGCTCTTCAACTACAACGCACCGACAGATAATTCCGTCATCCCGAATGAGTCTGAGTTTGCACGTCTCTTCCATGCTTGGACATGCAAGAACAAAACAGCTCGGCGATTCATGGTGCAGGAACAATTATTCTTTGTGATTCATGAACACGTTCTCAGCGTGGATTCATTCGGACTCGGCCAGATGCTCATGACAGATTCACGCTGTCCACTGAATTACTACGAATCCGAGTTGCAAAATCTTGAAGAATTTCTCAGAAATAAAGCTGGTAAGTTCCTCCAAGCCTCGCGAATAGCTAGAAAAGTGCTAAACAACAGAAGTCTCGGATGAGGCCCTCACAGACTGGAGACTTGCGACAATGGCATGTACCCAGCAGGTACAGGCTCGGCCAGACGTTGAGACAAGTCTAAGCAATTTCATTTACGCAACGCTCGAATCAGTACTTAAAAAGGGTTGTGCAGATGAGCATGTCCAATCGCTCAAAAAAGATATTGCTCGCATGTGTCGTATCGCGTATGAGCTTCGGTTACTCATGCGCAGATCAAAAGACGATTACTGGTGCGACTTATATTCTCGCGGAACACGTGTAGAGCTCGACGATGTCGACATTCACGCCGTGGAGCATGGCTCGGAGCCCAGTGCTTTAATTGCCTACACCTTTTTGGTGCTCTAGTCAAGCACGCTAAACATCGCGGAGAAGAACCTGTGGTCCTGGAGAAGGCTCGAGTTGTTGTTCAAGGCATCATAACGTAGAGGCGAACAACGAGTTTCAGCGTTGAGGAAATGTCTTTCTGTGCTTCATCGCGACATAGCTTGGCTGCGGATATATGGAAGAACCGCGACAAAAAGGTCATCGAAGTATCGGGCAATCGGCATTTGAATGTGTTAGTTGGGCGGTAAATATAATTGAATGCGTGTGTTTTCTGATATCTACCGCGAAGAAGTAAACTGGGGATAAAAGATAGTGCAACAGAAACTTGAAACATCACTCAATGGTTTCATAGGCTTCTAGACGAATGCACAACAACTCTTGCCGATGACATTCATTCCTCATTCAGTATCTGCTACCGAGGACCACTTTCAGTATGCCTCTGCGCAAGTTGACTTCCATACCTTCGAATGCCAGAACCCTGAGAGCCAGCCAACACGATTCTGGTTCATGTTTTCGAACAATAATCCTCCCTCTGGATTCAGATCAGGGAACCGCTTGAGGTATCAGATGGCTTTTGCGCTTTGCTTTGCTTGTACCACGAAATGGGCATATTCCAGGATAACAAGACTCTGCGAGCAAAGACAGCGTTCGGCTGCAGCAATCGTAGCCGTATGAAGTCGTCAACGGACGTTTTCAGAGTGTTGTTGAGCGCCCTTTTCTTGCGAGTGGAGAAGTTGGTCGCCTACTGGATTCGGCTTCCTGATTTGCATTCAATTACAACAGGCTGTGACTTGTTCGACATGGTTAGCCCGGTATGATGCGTCAAGTTTCCATTCTCATCTTGGCGCCCAAAAGGGGGCACAACCCCGGGCATATATACAGTACCACGTAGTCATTTTACGACTCTTGGGGACGCTTGCGGCAACGACGGCCGGACACCTCTGGCTAGTAAAAAGTGTGACAGGGTGCGTTCCATTCGAGAAAACTGCATGCATCCAAGTCAGAACGATTTAACTACACGGGCACGCGAGGAGGAAGGGCGAGATACCTACGATACTCTTTTGTTGCATGGGAACCGCCCCGTCCTTGATCCAAAAGCCCCATCCGCCCATCATGTTGGCCAGCATCATATCCGTCGTCAACCTGTCCCCCACAACAGCGACGTGCGACGGATTCGTCACACCTGTCTCGGGGTGTTCCCTGAAGTAGGTCATGATCTCGGCACCGCAGCCAGGCTTCTTGACAGAATGCGGCAGCACGTGGACGCCAGTGCTCTTTTCCACCTGGGCAGCTTGCTTGAGGTCTTTGTCCCAGCTGGTCGCGCCAGATGTATTGGATACAACCAGCAGTTTGCGCCCTGGATACGCTTGCTTCAAGTCGTCAAAGTGCTTCTGTGATCAATGGTCAGTGAAGGGGAAAGGGGCAGGTGACAATTGGTGGAGCTCACCTTGTATGGCTCATAGACCTCCTTTGCATCGGGATAGGCGAAGCAGTCGTCTTTGTCGAGAACGACTGCCCTGATGTCTGATTTGTGTCCAATCCTGCGCAGGCCCTCGTCCAGTGGTATGGGCAGGTCATTGAACGTCGAGGCCGTGTAATGGGGGAGGCAGATGCTGGGTTTGAACAGGAGCCTGGTGGCATTCAGGGAGGCGGAGAGATTAAGGTTCATGGTGGGTATGATGCGTCATAAAAGACCTTGTTTCGCCTTGGTGATCTGGGAGGCTGTCACGTTGTGAGGCGAGTTGAACGGACGGCAATCCCCAATCCTGAGGTTGCCCCAGGTTGCAACCATCTGGACTCCCGGAGCTTGAGGACCCACTAATATGGCTGGTGTCAAGACGCGGTTGCCCACCAAGCTCAATCGATAAACTCCGATTGGATAATGACATCGACTCCCTCGCTCCGATATATGTATGTACAGGCAAAAACTATCTCCAATGCACAAAGGTGCTGCCAGAAGCAGTCATGCCCCGGAGCAGGCCCCCAACAGACGACTCGCAGGAAGACATCCCGGCCGACGGAGCAGCCTCGTCGCGAAAGCGATCTGTCGATGCCGTCGACCTCGAAGCCACGCCGACAAAACGACGACGCAGCTCTACAACCCGCGACGCCCTCCTTGCAGACGCATCGGCGGCAGCAGACGACACGGAAACCGACGATTATGACGAAAAAACTAGCATCGACGTTTCGGCAGAGCAGATATCCAATGCCCCTCTCGCGACAGCCACTACTCCTCGTCGCCGAGGCCGTCCTCCCAAGGCCAAGTCGCAAACCAACACACCGTCCAAGACACCCACCAAATCGATATTCGCAACCCCCGTCAAGAACCACGCAACCGGATTCACCACCCCCAAAAGACGGGCTGCAGACCGGTCGGCGCGCAAGAAGAGTGCCCGGGCCCTCATACAGAACGTAGTTGGCGATGATCGTGACAGCCACGATGAGGACGAAGACGATGATGTGCTCGTGCGGGAGATATACGAAGACAGCGACGGCGAAGATGTCGTCGACAGCCAGAGCATTTTCCATCATACAAGTCTGCAGGGGGGCGATGCCACAGCCACCGTTTCCGAGGGAGACGGCACGCCTTCAAAAACCGGCCTCAAAAGAGGACGGGCCAAACGAGCAAGATCACCAACTCCGCCGCGCGATCTGCCTCCTCACGAACTATACTTCACGCACAACAAGCCCGGCCGGCCCAAGACGTCAGACAACACGCTCGCGTCTCTGGCAATGCTCACGCACGACGAGTACTTTTCGGTTCTCAGCGACCACGTCGACCGACACAGTGAAGATGTACAGTATCTGGAGAATCTGCACGCCGAACTGTTTCCCCAATGGATGTTCGAGCTCTCCCAAGGCTACAGCATCTGTCTCTACGGCTTCGGCTCCAAGAGGAAACTGCTCCAAAAACTGGCCAAGCACGTACACGCCACGTACCAAGCGGATTCCCAAACGACTCGCAAGACCATCATCGTCAACGGCTACACGCACGCGACGACGCTCCGAGAGATCCTGACCTGCGTCAGCTCCGCCATCGACCCGTCTCTCAAACCACCCGCCTCCTCTCCCGCCGCCATGCTCGCCAGCATCCTCACGCACCTGTCTCTCGCAAACCTCACCCTCACCATCATCATCAACTCCATCGACGCTACGCCACTTCGCAAACCGAGCACGCAGTCCATCTTATCCCAACTCGCTTCCCATCCGCACATCAACCTCGTCTGCTCCGCCGACACGCCTGACTTTCCTCTCCTCTGGGACATTGGCATCCGCTCCGCCTTCAACTTTGTCTTTCACGACTGCACGACATTCGCCCCCTTTACTGTGGAGCTCGACGTCATCGACGAGGTCCACGAACTGCTGGGCCGCAAAGCCCGTCGTGTCAACGGCAGAGAGGGCGTCGCCTTTGTTCTCAAGAGTCTGCCGGAGAATGCAAAGAATCTATTTCAGCTGCTCGTGGGAGAGGTCCTCGTTGCCATGGAGGACGACGGCGCGACCCACGATGAGGAGGCGGCGGGCGTGGAGTACAGAATGGTGTACAACAAGGCCGTGGAGGAGTTTATTTGTAGTTCGGAGATGGCGTTCCGAACACTTCTCAAGGAGTATGTGCTCCATCTTTCCAGTCCCCCCCACCCCCCTTTTTTGGCCCCTTGGCTGTGCTGCACTCTGCATCTTCTACTTTGGCCATCTTTTCCCCCGGCATCCCGACAGGACCAAAGATGAGAAGCGCATGACTGAATTACGGCTGACAGTGTTTTCCTTGCAGATTCCACGACCATCAAATGATTACAAGCCGCAAAGATGCTCTCGGCACAGAACTGTTAAGTGTGCCGTTTCAAAAGGAGGAGCTGGAAGCCATATTGGAGGATCTGATGTCTTGATCAAGGTGGTGAGCACCATGGGGGCGTTTATGACGTGTACTGCATTATACCAGCATTGTTCATCTATCAAGGGTATATTATCCCATAATCGTAGCGTCGATAAAAGGGACGAGGCGTCGTCTCGTGTCTGTGGATTATATTACATGTTCATCATCATCCACTTTTCCTTTTCTCTTATTCCGCTCGTATCAGAGCCGATAGGCTCCACTGTCTGGCCTACAACTCCAAAATTTGAAACATGGAAAAAACCAACATGACGTCCCTCCCAGCACGGGTTTACCGCGCTACATGCCCAGACTCTTGACACATGTCCACAGCACAACCGGGACAATGACATTGTCGTTGCCGCCCGTCAGCACCGCCTCCGTCAAGCTCGACACGGACGCGCATAGGCCGGCGTTCCTCGCGCCGACGAGCCACCCCGGCGAGTCGTCGCTAGTCGTGGGCCATCCGCCCACGCGCAGCCAGGCGCCCGCGGCAGCCAGGCCGAGGAACACGGCGACCGCAAAGGCCGCGCTGCCTTCGAGGCTCTTGCCCCCGCCCCAGAGCCACTTGCGATGTCCGTGGCGCCGGCCGATCAGCGAGGCCGCCGCGTCTCCTAGACCGACGCAGATCACGCCAGACACCATGCTGACGTCTCGCGTTGGGACCTCCCAGCCGGCGAGGCAGCCTGATCCCGCGCGGGGGAGGGACGCGAGGGCGAGCCAGAGGGGAATGGCGCACCCGATGAGCAGGAAGATGTGGGAGACGACGACGGGGCCGCGGAAGTCTCGGCCGTCGACGTACGGAGCTAGGAAGGACGCGATGGGTTTCGACAGCGGCGGCAGCTGGCTGGTCCGGAGGAAATCTAGGATCAGGAAGACGGCAAGGACGAGGGACAGTGCGAGGCCGGCGTAGGCGGGGTCGACGGAGGTCACGGGCAGGAACATGCACACCATCATGAAGTGGAAGACCTTGCGTCTCGTGTCCACCTCGTACGTCTCTTTGAGCCGAAGCACGATCGTCAGGCCGAGGATGAGGATGACGAGCCAGTAGGCGCTCAGGCCGAGGCGCGTGTTTGCCTCGCCGAATTCGCTGTGACGCAGATGCTGGACCCAGCCCAGGTGACAGTGCTTGCCGTGGGCAGTGGCGGCGGCGGCGTCTGCCATGCGCGCGGGGAGGCAGATCCAGCGCTCGAGGTTGGCCCTCACGACTTGGAACCGGAAATAGGGCAGGTCGCCGAACATGTAGCCTAGGGCCCATCCGATGGGTTCTAGTCCGCCGAGGGCGTATCGTTCGACATAGGTGCGGACGCCGATGAGGACGATGCCGAGCAAGCACGCGTACACGTAGGCTGCGTAGGCCCATTTCCGCACGGTAGCTTGCCCCTGCGTCAACCGGATATACGGCCGTAATGAGAGGGAGGCTGTCCTCCTCTTCCTTCTGCCAGACAGCGGCGCCTGGGACGGCCGTTTCCCAAATGGTTGGTCTGGATGGGGCATAGTGTGCCTTCGTTGCGCTCTGCGACCAGGTTCGTCTGCCGCCGGTGCCGTGGCGGTGGCGGTGGATGCCGAGGTCGTTACCTTGACGGCAAGGACATCGACATCGGCGGCTGAACCGAGAGTCTGCACCCGCAGGGGCCCCCTGAAGATTGGGATATCGTCCTCTTCGTCACCCGATGACGGGGAGTCGTATGAGCGACCGTCGTGCGCTGAGCCGACCACATCGTTCTTGATTCGGTGCCACGACAGGAGCTTCCGAATTTCCTTCCAGAATCGGTACTTTTGCGAGCTGGAGGGTTTTCGGAATCGCCATTTGGGAACCCGCGCCAGCGCGATACCCCATCGGATGACTGGTCCGCAAAACACGAGCACCGCGAGGCCGCCTCCCCAGAGAAGTCCCTTGAGGATCTTTGCTTGCGGTGACGCTGACAGAATTAGGACGTTGATGAGCGCGATGGAGAGCAATTGGAGCTCGGTGGTGAGGAGACTGGTTGTCGTGAGGTGGTGTAGTACGATGCAGAGCGTCTGATGGACGGGATACAGCAAGACGAGCGCCTCTGCAGACACGAAGGAGTATGTTGGGTTGAACCTCGACGAGTCTAGCGTCCAGGAGCCCCAGATCAAGGGCAGGCACGAGAGCGCCCAGTGCAGGACGTCGTACGAGGCCGTCGGGTCGAGCTTGGGTATCAAGGCCTGTGGGAGCGAGCTGATGCTCAAGATGATGCTGGGTAGAATTGTTCCCGGGTTACTTCGAGCCACCAGTAGGGAGACAAAGGTCGTAATCGCGGGGGGGTATAATAACGGAGCAGGGTCGAAATGAGAAGGGAGGCGTAGCGGTAGCCATCGCGAGGGCTTCCCGTGCCTATATGACCAGGCTAGCACTCGTGAGGGGTAGAGAGCCAACAGGAGGGCATAGAGCAGGCTCAGATATTGGAAGTCTGTCGCTGAGCTGTCAGATGGCAATCTTTCGGGGGTCCTGAAAGCAGAGAAAACCAGGGGATAAGCGAACCTTTGCTCCAAGTACGAAATATCGGCGAGACGTGGGTACTCGACACCACCATGTAGCCCAACGAAGCTACAATTCCCGTCTCGGTTGCCCTTCGCACGAGATTTCTATTCCGGCGCAAGACGTCATACCCACGTTTCTTTGGCGAGTGCTCTTTCGGGACTAATTTCTGCGGTAGTCTTGGGATGTGGTTGTCGTCTAATGCTGCCGGCGACGGCATGGGTGTTGATGTGCCTGAGATGGGCTCGCTGCCGTCCCTGAGGCCCTTGTGCAGCCTGGCCTTTGGCGCGGGCAAGCCCCTTAGAAAGTGCTCGTCGTCGGCTTCTGTCCCGCTCTCGCTGCCTGGTGTAGAATCCTTGGAAAAGGACGGAAGCCATGGCGGCGACGGTTGTGGGCCGTTGCGGCCTGCATCGCGGATTTCGCGTGTGTTGGTGGTGGTGAAGCGCTCTGACGAATGCGGCAGCTCGGAGCTCTGGTGGCGATAGGGATGGGGAGTTCGGTTCAGGGTTCGCAGCTCATCTTGCTGATCGGGGTCAGGAGACATCAGCGACTCGGGTCTGGAGTTGTCTGACATTTGGTGAGCTAGCTGTTCGAGGGGAGCCGGTCGACGGGATTCATGAATGGCAGCCTGCGCCTCCAGGTCAATGTGAGGGAGGCCGTGGGGAAATGCAATCAACAAAGGAAGAGGGACAACATTGGTGAAGCAGCCGAGACAGAGGACAGGTTCAGTGCCGCCCTGGTTGCCTGGGTTGGGGGAAACGGAACAGACAAAAGCTGGCTGCTTGGCAGACTGGAGTTTGATGTGGTGCGCGCAGCGCGCAGACTTGCTGGGCGAGTGGTGGATGAGAGTGGATGAGAGTGGACGAGAAGTGGATACGTAAGCAGCGGCGGATACGGAGTAACCCACTCACCACTCACTTCACTCACTCACTCACTCACGGGGAATTGGACGGATGAGACTCGACCGGACTTGCTTGACATGACAGCTCTCAAATCCCAGCTACGAAGGCATCAATTGATTCTTTGGTGTGCTGTGAGCTGAAACGTTGCAAGAGAAACACATTATTGGAACGAAGATCCCAGTCCAGTTCAGGGTCATAAGCACACGCGACCAATGGAGGGACCAGGAGGGTCAACCAACTGATGCAAGCAAATAAGCAAATCCAAAAGCCACGCTGAATCCGAAACCCCGCGTCTTCTTCACGATGCCAATTAACCAATGTCTGAAATAAGATTCCTGATGCCATTCTCCCTTGCGGCAGCCACGCTGCCCTGCGCTGCTATGCTAACAGGCCATTGTCTCGCCACCAGACAGCATCACAGGCTTCAAGGTAGTTTCCGCGCTCGGAGCGGCGGGTGAGTCGTGACGATTGAAACGAACCATCGTCTCATCCGCCGGCTGGCTGTTGCCATGCCAGCTCACAAGCTGATACCCATGGTTTGTTGAGAACACGTATGAAGGAAGCTTACATCATGTGTAATGATGGCCTTTGGCGTTTGTCTACCAGGATGTCCGTCCCTTGACCCCAAGTTGGACCCTTGACTTCGGAGTACCAGCCTCGAGACTAATAGGAGTTTTCTCAGCCCCTTCCTTCTTCAAGATTCTTGTTGTTCACATTCATCAACGCCCGGCATTGTTGCTCGGGCCACGCCACCCCCTCCCCGTTGCATCGTCTCGGTTGCGTTGGAAAAGCTGTCCATTGACCGTTGCAGCCACCAACACTGCCACTGCCCCCCCCCCCCCATCTTCCCCCCCATCCTCGCCCGTATTGAACGGAGCTCGCACCAGTCTGGACTCTTCCCCATCCACGGATACGATCTTTTCTTCACCAAAGTCTCCACCACATCCTGGCAAGACCAGATCAACACAGACGACATTGTCCTGCGCCACAATCCTATGTACAGTGACAGGCCAAAAGTTTGTATGTCCCTTGGCCCAACTCCACCGACCATTTGTTCCGTTGCTGAAGAAGTGCAGAACCTGCTTTTATCTGATCGCAATAATTCCCAGTCTGTCATTGTATCACCACTTCCGCCACTGTTCTCTTCTTTCCTCTCGTTGACAAATGGTCAAAAGGCTCGATAAACACTGCATAATACTCACATCACATCGACCGAGATACACTCGTCGGTGCGGCCTCCTTTCTTTCCCTACTCTTCTCTTCCTCTCTCGCCCTCTTCCGGTTGGACAGATTACAGCTTGACTGCCGCGTACAACTGGAAACCGAAAAAATCTAGTCAACGACTTTCGTCTTTCTGATTCATCGGGTCGGTTAATGCGGTAGCCCCCAATACTCCGCACATACGTCCGTACATACATACATCATCTTCTCTTACGGTCGGCAACAGAGGGGGGTGAATGCATATCATCTCTTCAGGCCGTTCACTGGATTCCGCCACCCATTGAGCCTCGTTCCAATCACTCCATCCACCCGTGCCGTCACTGTTACGTGAACCTTGAACGTCCCTTTCCTTGATTGGGAATCTGCATCTGAGCCGTCAGCAACCTACAAAACTACAAAACGCCTTCCGTGTCCCTACACATATATTATTGTTCCACACAATGTCCCCGATGCCTTTCAAACACCACGGCGAGGAAGAAGAGAAGGTTCCGTTCATCTCGTCAGGACCCGACCAGGACAAATCAGCATCCGCTCACTGCCCGTGGGAGGTGCAGAAACAATCTGGGAAAATGCCCCCTCTCAGGCGAGTCACCATGATCATCGGCGTCAGCCTTCTCGTCGGTCTGGGACTCTCTCTGGCCAAGGACCTTTCCCTTTCCACTTCATGCATGCGCTGGGCTCATCTTCCTTATGATGTGCCCACAAAGATTACTCGAACCGCTCTGAACAAGAGACAAGACGGATCCTTGAGGAACGCCACCACCTCCGCATCCACGACAAGCTCCGCTGTGGTCGTCCCTTCCATCTCGTCCCCTCGTTAGTACATTCCGTCTTGATGCAACATGGCATGTTGTGGAGAAGAAAAGATTCAAGATCCATGATGCTGACCTGACATATGGAACACAGCTCCTGTGGTCACTGCACCATCCTCCACGGCAATCCCGCCCCCTTTACCTCCGGTTCAAGCGACCACTTCAACTTCTTCGGCCACCGCGCAGCAGCCACAGCCACCATCAACAAGCACGACTTCCACGATAGCCCAAGCTCCTCCTGAGACCAATACCACACCAACTACGCCCAGCCAAAACGAGACGCCCCCCGCCCCCCGCCCCCCTGAAAGCTCTGGTACGTCCACGACGAGGCAAGAACCCGCCTCCGAATCTTCTTCTTCTTCCTCTTCTTCCTCTTCTTTCTCTTCTTCTTCTTTTTCTTCTTCTTTTTCAAGTGCTTCCTCAAGTGTAGTCCAACTATCCCCCTCCAGTAGGTCAACGAAAACCGAACCCTCCTCCACTATTGATAGCACGATTACCTCTTCCCACTATGCTGCCAGTATGTTGAATCCTCGTATATACGCTTACAACGCCGCCAAAACATGTCCCTTGTTTCTATGATACCTGCAAGCATCTCCCCAAATTCACCGATACCGCAGAGAACCCACAAGCTTATGAAACGTCCGCTATCTAACATTTGTAACTCAGTAACAACTGTGCCAACCACATCCTCTGTGTTACCCGGTGCGTGGAGGGCCCTTCCGTCGTCTATTTTTCATGAGCCAAACACCCGATTTGCCGTTTCGGTGATGAATCTTCGTGGACCTGACTCGACCACTCCCATAATTGGACTATATGGCTTTTGATTTATGAGTGAATCTTTTGGAAATATCAGCTAACAATATCCCTAGCACCGACATCAGAGGCAACTTCCACGTCGACCAAACTTCGCAAGACAATCACCACAGGCCGCGTCTGGACAAGTACTCCCGTAGCCGAGATTCTGACAACGACCTTGGATGACGGCGGCATTCTCACAATCACTTCCACCTCATGGGTTGCGGTCGTGCCAACTGGCAAGCCAACGTCCAGCTCGGAGCCGAAGTTGCAGAATGCCGCCCCTAAATCCAAAGGCCACTGCAACCTCGTCCTTGCGGTAGGAGTAGCAACCCTCGGTATGCTCCTGTTTTAATAGGCAACTCGACACATATCATTTCTTTCGCCAGCTCCATCATGTCTATTGCTCATGGCTTGGCGAATTGCATTTTGACGTCTTTCGACTCCCAGCATCCATTTTATGATGTAACGACTTTCCTTTATGTACTGTCAAATCATATTACACGCCCGCGATGAGAAAAAAATAATAGTCATAGACTAGGCGTGAGCGGCCAACACGCAAGTAAAACTTTGGAGACAAAACTTTTTTGGATATAAAGATCATTCACGGTAGATGGAACAAGATGACCATCGGGTCTCGGGCATTTAATCGGGTCACAGGACATAGACAGAGGCAATTTATGCAAAATAGCGTCGTGGTCGAGCACAAAATTGACGACATTGACCACCAGGTTGCTTGTATGTACGACGCCGTGATGAATGTTTGTTATTCTCTCATGCTACGTTGTGAGGAGAGCATGTAAAAAACGAACCCAATACGACGTAATAGCAAATGCGCCGCCAACTCCGTACCCCATCTGTCTTGTACAGCCCATCCAAAAAATTTCTTCAATTTACATGTCAGTGATTTAACCTGGTCCAATCTTGGGCATGTCGTGATGCTCGCTCAATTTCGACAAGTACGTGTTGAGCTCTTCGACTCGTTCCTTGTGCGTTTTGAGGAGTTCGGGTCGCGAGGTTGATGATTCGGCTAGTTTTTGTAGCTGTGAAGAATGGGATATCAGCAAAGAGTCTTGTTTTTGTTGTTGAAATCGTTCACCACATTTCTCACATCTTTCGTTCCTCTAGATGTAATTTTTGGTGCGCAGATGTTTCACTTACCCGTTTTTTCTTGACCTCTTCATACCGCCTCTCCGACTCCGTCTTCCGCGCCTCGGGAACCTCATCGTCTCGGACTTGCCCGTCCTCCTCTTGATCTCCCGTCTTGTCTGCAGGTGGGGGGCTCTCCTTTGTCTTCTTCAGGATGACGCCATCATCTCCGGTAGAGAGGTTCTTTTCCAGGTCGCTCTTGTCCTTCCTCTTCTTCTTCTTCTTCTTTTGGACCTTGGCGCCCTTGAGCTTGAGAGCGCCGCCTCCGGTGATGGTGTAGTCGCCGGATGGCATGGCGAATGGGCCGCGGCTTGGGCGGGCGGTTTGAGATGGGTGAATGTCGTTGCTGGAAACGAGAGTAGAGGTCTTGTCTGGGCTATTCCGTAAAATAAGACGACTTGCGGGGGGGTGGAATGCCACGGTAGAGGGGCCCCCTCCCCAGCCAATGAGGTCAGGGACAGGGCACAAATGCAGGGGGGGGGCCTTTCTCTTTCCCTCGTCCTCTCATCGATCGTCACTTTCTCTAGTTTCTTCTTGCTTGCCCTTGCTCCGCTCCGCACGTACCAGGTTGCCGCTTGTGACCTGTCTTGGGGGCTTTCTTTTGCTCCTGTCCCAACTCACACAATCGGCCTTTCGAGCAGATAGAGGCCACCGCTATATCATCCACTGTTTGGTTACTTTTTTCTTACAGCTTGTTTTTCTTTCACTTTGCTATTGTAAATACCGTTTGCTTCGTACATACTACATACGTTATCACGTCGCCCTGCCATCCTCTCGTCAAGCCCCTTCAACGCAATAGCACGAGCCTGGAAGGAACCAGCTTGTTCGTCCTCCACCGCCCGCCGTGCGTCTGCTTCGACGAACGACCCATCTAGCCTTCAGCTCATCGACATGGGCTTGGTTTACTAGATCGACCTTTCGCCTCGCTGTAGAACTTCGGGCGCCCGCTGCGACATATAGAGATCGAACCGAGCTGGCTCGCTAGTGCGTACGTTTACTGCTGCTCTCGCAGCTCTGCAGGGAGAAGCACAATCGCCATGGCTCCTCATGGCGTGCAACCGCAGTCGCGAGACTCCCTGGAGCTGGCATCTCTGGCGAGTTCGAGTATGATGAATGATGGCGCCGAAACAGAGACATCATCTAGGCAGAGCATCTCGTCGTCAAGAAGATTGTCGCTGGTGGAGGAGGAAGATCCTCTCCACGATGACAACCCTGCCGGCAGACTGGGTCGATCGTACTCGGTATCGTCGACGTTCGACTTCGCTGCGAACCTATTTCCGCTGAGTTCGACCACGGGAGCGGGAGGATATGCGCCGATTGGAGCGCCAACATCGGGGGCACGGCCGAGGGGCGTGTTGGGAGGAGGTTCGTTGGAGAAGCACAAGACTTTGACATATCTCAATGGACTGTCGCTTATCATTGGTCTCATTATTGGATCCGGAGTCTTCTCGTCACCCAGCCAGATCAGCTCCAAGGTCGGATCGCCGGGCGCCGCCCTTGTGGTATGGATCGTGGCGGGAATATTGGCCTGGACTGGCGCGGCGTCTTATGCCGAGCTGGGGGGGGCCATTCCGCTCAATGGTGGCGCACAAGTGTATCTTGCCAAGACATTTGGTGAACTCGCGGGATTCCTGTTCACCTGGACGGCTGTTCTGGTCCTCAAACCAGGCAGCGCTGCCATCATAGCCATCATCATGGGCGAATACTTTGTGCGCGCCGTCATTGGAGCCGAGGCAGAGTACGTCAACCCTTGGATCAACAAGTCGGTCGCCCTGGCAGGCATCTTCTCGGTCACTTTGTTTAATTGTGTTTCTACACGCATGGGAACACGGATCAACGACATGCTCATGTTTCTGAAATTTGTGGCATTGCTGTTTGTCACCGTGGTGGGTATTGTCGTGGCCGTCACCGGATACACTTTCAAGGGCGAGAAAGACGTGGCATGGAAGGCAAAGGATTGGTTCAATGACACGTCGACGGATCTGTCAAATTGGGCCGTCGCCTTGTATGGTGGTCTTTGGGCATACGACGGATGGGACAATGTATGTGCTCCAGAAGCGGCGAAGCCAACTTACCCTTGGCGTGCAAATGGCTGACTGGATTGTGTGCAGACAAACTACGTGGTGGGAGAGTTTCGCAATCCGAGCAGAGATCTCCCTCGAGTGATTCATTCGGCAATGCCGCTTGTCATAGTAAGCTATGTGCTGGCGAATGTGGCCTACTTCCTCGTGTTGCCCGTAGAGGACATCAACGGCTCCAACACCGTAGCTGTCATGTTCGGTTCCAAGGTGTTCGGTCCAGTCGGATCCATCATCTTGGCACTCATGGTCAGCGCCAGCTGCCTAGGAGCCCTCACCTCGTCCACATTCACTGCGGGTCGACTGGTCTACGTTGCTGGCAAGGAGGGCTATATTCCAGGGCTATTCGGAAAGATTGGCATCAACAACCAAGATGCGAGCATGTCTACACAACGAACGCGAAATTGGGCCCTTCGCAAACTAGACCAACTCTTCGGCGACGGGGAAATGGGCCTCTTCTTCACCCCGATTTATGCTCTCGTACTGAACGGGGTCATTACTGCTGGATACTGCATCGTCGGCGAATTCCCCACCCTAGTCACCTTTTACGGCGTTGCCGGCTACACATTTTACTTTTGTACCGTGCTCGGCGTCATTATTCTTCGTGTGAAGGAACCGCAGCTCGAAAGACCGTATCAGACGTGGATCACGACCCCCATCATCTTCTGCTGCGTCAGTCTCTTCCTTCTCAGCAGGGCAGTCTTTGCGCGACCAATCCAAACTCTGGCCGTGGTCGCATTCGTCATCGCAGGTATTCCCGTCTACTTCTGGCGCGTCCACGGCAGGGACAAATTGAGGAAATCAGGAGGGGGCGATGCGCATAAACCCTGGTGGCGGTTCTGGAGGAAATAGCAAGACATTGCAGAAAGGGGAGATTCAAAACTGAAACGAGCACATGGGCGGCGTATAATACAAAAGATGTCCCTATATCATGGATATCATGCATCAAAGATATCCCCAGCATCATCGCATGTACAATTGTTAGGATTACGCATTATTTGCTTGGACACGGGGCATTTGACACTCATTTGACACTCGTCTGGATTAGGTATCTGGGTGCTTTTGCAAAGGTGAAAGCCCCCGGCGGGCGCAGGATAATACGTGCAAGTAATGAGGAGAAACAAAGTGCAGCAAAGTGCAGCAAAGTGCAACGAACAAAGCCACGGAGTGAAGATGAACAAGAAAAGACCAATGTTTTGCAAAGTTTGTCCACGCCGCCAACCGGACCACATTGGCGGCGCGCCACTTAAATGACGCGTGGGTTTGGCCGCTGTGATCAAACTGCTACGCCATGGAGCGGCCGTAGACTTTGTCGACAAGAGCTGGCCTTTTGCCGTTGCACAACGCTGCAAGATGGAGCACTATCAACTGGCTGATACTCTGATGACACAACAGCATGGGGTTTCGGCCTTCAACGCCTCTACATGATTCTCTAAGCGGGAGGGGGGCTGGAACTGGAACTGATACGCAGGGTTGCAGGGCCCTGGACGAATGAAAATATTTATCTGGCTCAAGCACGTACTATGCACAATTCAGGCACTCTGCACTTGCACTTCTCGCCAACTCGTAGACGCTGCCGTCGAAAAAAAAAAAAAAATCATGCATCGGCATAGACTTCTCGAATTCCCCTTGTTCCTTTTTATTTGGATCGTTGACCATATGCCTTGGTGGCATAGTTCCCCTTGTGAACTATCAGGTCCTCGGGACGGTAGTCGTGCTTGCCAGATAGATAGCTGGTAAGAATGGCCTTGGTTCCGTCGGCGTAGCGCTTCTGAGCATCAAGAGAGGTACCAGACATGTGAGGAACCATGGCGTTGCCGCCCCCGAAAGGATTCTTGGCAGTACGCAAGGGATGATCGGGCTTTGCCGGTTGGGGGAACCAGACGTCGCCACCGTAACCGGCGAGGTGGCCGGACTTGAGCGCGGCGGCGACGTCTGCCTCCTTTATGATGGCTCCGCGAGCAGTGTTGATGAGATATGAGCCTATGGCATTGGTCAGACGTCAAAAACGTTACTTTGGTAAGAGGGGTAAGAGGCTTAGAGAGAAGAGGAGGGGGGGGAGGGAATAGGACATTATAATGTGAACAGGAATGCCGGGGAAAACAAAATGGGTCATGGTCATGTATTGATTGCACTTACCCTTCTTCATCTGGGCGATGAGCTTCGCGTCAAAGAGTCCCCTCGTCCCCTCATGCAGAGGGCAGTTGATCGTGACAATGTCACAACGGCTGAGTAGTTCGGGCAGAGTATCAACACGCTTGCATCCGATTTCCTCCGTCTTCTCCTTGCTGAGAGGCTGGTAGTCGAAGTACAAGAGCTCCTTGCAGTCAAAGGCCTTGAGACGACGCAAGACGCGCTCACCGATGCGGCCGACGGCAACGGTGCCAACGACTTTGTTCTCGAGATCGTACTCCTGCTTGGCGACGGCGGCGACATCCCAATCGCCACGCTCAACCTGTTCGTGGGCGGGAACGAAATTGCGGATCAGGACCAGGATGGTCATGATGACGTGCTCGGCAACGGACACGACGTTGCTGCCAGTGACCTCGGCCACGGTGACGCCGCCGTTTGTCTTGTTGGCGGCATCGAGGTCGATGTGATCAGAACCGATACCGGCCGTGATGGCAAGCTTGAGATTCTTGGCCTTGGCCAGACGCTTTGCTGTCAGATAGCCAGGGTGGAAGCTTCAACCCGCGTTAGCAATCAGTCGGCTGACATATAAAAGATAGACCTGCTATCATCTGCATCTGCGTACGGGGTGGTTATGATAATCTCGGCATCGACGAGCTCTTGGTCGAACTTGGAGTTGACGTCCTCCTCCTTGTCCGAAGTGGTAACCAGGGTGTGGCCCTGGTCTTCGAGCCATTTTCGCAGGCCGAGCTCATTCTCCGTAGTACCAAGCAGCTCGGGAACCTATAGACGGAATCAAAACGACATGGCCCGCATTAGCGCAGTACTAGGACAAGTGAATGACATGGCTCATCGAGTGAGGAGTCATCGACCCCCGCACTCGACTCGGGCTTCCCCGCATTTCTGGCGGAGATTTGAACGCACATTGCGGAAGCTGCACAAACCAGGTAGGATGATGAAACATACATGGGAAAGGACACAGACTACTTACATCCTTGGCGTGCTGGCCACCGTCGTAGAGAACGAGAAGAACTTTGACCTTTTCACGCGCGGTTGTCAGCGCACGCAGTGAGGACGGCAAGAAGAAGCGCGGCCGGGCGGCAAATGGAGAAGAAGAAAGCTTGTCTGTGAGTGAATGGGATAAGGGACGGGAAAATACCATTGCGATTAGAATGTCGTTTCTTTAGGGAGTGGGCGAGGAGCGCAGCTTATTTGTGTGATGATGTGATGGTGTGATGATGTGACAGGTTGCAGTGGTAAGGAACCTTGGAGACAACAAATGAGGAGGAATCGTGTGTCGTGTGTCATTGATTCCCACCAGAAAGAACTCCGGGAGGCGGGTGGCTATTTATGTTTCCCTCGGAACGAGCTGGGATGGCCCTGAGGAGAAAGGGCACATCTTTCAACATCGTCACCATATAACCACCCCTCTCAAGCCCGAGCCGCCCCTCGAAGCCCTCATGTCTCGCAGAGAGCTCGGCATTGCAAGTGAAAATAGGAAGATAGGCCATCCAGGTAGATATCTGACTGAGTCAGACTGACTTCATTTTGCTACACGGCGTACTACCCGTCGCTAGGAGAGCTAGCTCGGCGGGGTAGCATAGCAACTGGTTGGTTTGTTTGTATCAGACTCGGTGGCGTGGTGGTGGTTCGAGGTCAGAGAGCGTGGGAGGAATCTCGGTGTTCGGGATTGATAGTCAAGGTCGAACGAAAGCGGGGCCATCAAGAAGGCCGCACATTGGCTCCGATGAAAGAAAAAGCGGCGTCAGTTCGGTTGATGAGGGGGGAAGAAGAACAAGAACGCCTTGTCTCTGGACACGAATGCGCTGCTCTTAGCTCAGAATGCGCTCCGGCATTTGACTGATTCGTTGGCAGCTCCTTCCTCTGCTTGGTGGGTTGGTGTTATGGTGGGGGAAAGCCCAGACAATTACGCGTTCTCGGACAAACCATGATGATGTGGGCTTCTTTGCCTGCTTTGGCTTCCCTCTTGTTCATACATAGGGAAAACATCGAAACAAGGCTTACTCATTATACGACACGCCACTTTGCGTACACAGCAATACACCCCGTAGTACCAACAGATACCAACACGGGTCCATATGACCAACCCTGAAACACCCACACAACACCTACAACCGAAGAACCGCCTACAGACTCCTCTACCACCGTTGCAGACCAACACAAGCACACGACCACACCCAAACGAAGGCGAGCTATGAAGCCAACCATCAAAGAGGAAGCTCTTGATAAACCAGTGGCGGAACATCCTCGCACAGCTCCATCAAGTCTTATTCTTCTTCTAGCGGCAAGTCATCTGCGGAGGAGGACTACACCGAGGATAAGGAAGGCGGCTACCAGGAGAGAAGCCGCATGGCATCCAACAAGTTTCGAGCATGCAAGCGCAATGAAATTTCTCAATCCGATTCGGAAGAAAACAGTAAAGAAGATGCGAATTGCCACTTGCGCAGTGTGCTGGACTTCACTCACTAGCGAGACAACTCTCACTCAAGATGCAGATTCTTGAACACACAAATTGCAACTGCGAGCTCATACAAGAGTGCAATAATAAGGCGCTCAGCTTTGTTCAGAAATTGGAGACGGTGAGCTCTTGACACTGACAATTTCACTTCTCTGCACCTCCAAATTCCTTGGTACAGCCGGTTGATGGCTTCTTTTACGCCCTGACAGATCGGAAGAGGTTGGCTCGTGGATTCACGACTATTTCGATGGTGTACTAGCAACTGTAATTTCAAGGTGTGTTACCCTCGCCATGGTATCCATTTTGGTGCCCCTGCCGATGTCGTTGACGCCGACGACGAGGGCGACGAAAACGATGCCGGTTCCCATGGGGGAAGTACATCATGCGCTCTTGACCGCGAGGGCGTTTTTCAAAACGAGCACGCAATTTAGGAGGCCACGCGGAGCAAGTACATCAGGACTGCTCAGGTCGTTGGTCTTGATGGAGGTCGGTTCCGGCGAATGAGGAGGGACAACATGATGGCTCTGCACAATTCTTTGAATATGACAATCGGGCAATTGCGAAAGCGTGTCTTGGCCAATGGCGAACGGCGCCGCTCGTGTGGCTTCACATGAAGAGCAGTGTTTGGTGTTTTGTTGAGGGGGGGGGGTCGTTTTCAGACAACAACAGCAACAACAACTACAACAAGCCACCCCGTCATTTCTATTCGCTGGCGAAGGTTCGACATTTTCCGAGGCAAGGCTTGCCGGCCTGTAGAGGACGGAAAGGGGTCCCACAAAAGACAGGGGATCTATCCATCCCTGGTGAATAAGTCTCCGAGAATTGTTCAATTCGGAAAGCTCTCCTCCATGGAAGCAAAACGTGGTACCATCTGGCAGTCCTAGTTTGGACAAAAGAGGTCCGTCCATTCCATCTTTGTGAAATTTGGCAAAAGTTGCGAAGCACGATAAGAGGATGCACTGTGTACAGTACTGCAATTATCAACGTATGCAGACCAATAGCTCGAATATCGAATCCGGGCCCCTTTCCTTTCTTGACATCCCCCTTCCCTGTCTGGCCGTGTGCGCTCGCAGAAGACTTTGTCCCGCTTCCTGCTTCCCGCTTCCCTCATAGACATCTGCCGGGAGAGGGAAACAGACAGACAGACACATAGACGGAAAGGGGGCCTCACTAATGCCTTCCGATGCGAACGAAACAAGTCCACCACAAGCTCCTCAGCCCCGACTAACAGATACAGCATGGTGACTACAACGACGAGTCTTGCGAGCAGGACTACCTGCATCACCGGGTGGCAAAACGGATGTGGACACGGACAAAGTTTGTTGTGCTGAGCAACTTGCGTCTGTTTGCGATAGAACCCTCAGAATGGAACCGGACTGTTCCGTGGGACGCCGACACTCGAGCGAGAGAGGGCATGGGATAGGCTCGACAAAAGTGAGTGGTGCAACTGGTTACTTGATGCGTTTGACGAGTCTTGGGGAGAGTACTATCCTAGCAAAGATCTCCGATATCCATTTCGAGAATGACTGAGAAGTCAGGCCGTCGCCTTTTCAAGAAATTGGCAACTTTCCCGCCCGCTGGTTTCAGTGACGCCGTCGTTCGTCCCATGGATGCGAGCTACGATCAGCTGCGCCAGATAGCCAACGCCCGAACAGGAAGCCATCCCGCCCTGATTGCGCAGTGTCGAGACGTGGGCGATGTCGTCGTGGCAGTCGAGTACTGCCGCGATCAGCGAGAGCCAATAGCCATACGCAGCGGCGGGCATGCGATTGACGGCCATGCAATGCCACACAATGCATTCGTGATTGACATGTCGCTGATGAAGCATGTCCAGATCGATCCGGCCACGGGGACCACCGAGATCGAGGCAGGGGTTATCCTCGGCGAGATGGACGCAGCCACGCAGAAGCATGGATATCTCGCAGCCATGACGCGGGAAATGGCCCAGATAGTGGTTGACCAGATCATGGCAGCGCCAGCGCCCGATGGTGCTGCTGGCCCGAGTATCACCACAACTTTCCCCTGCCTTGGCGGCGCCAGCCTTCCATATGGACGAGGACTTCAAGGCCTTCTCACGCAAGGGAGCGAAGTGGCTGCGGGCTGCGGGAAGGCCTCGGCCAGTGGGACATGAAGCAACTGCGCCTTCCTTCAACGCAGTTACCCTGCAACCCAGGCAGGTGTAACAGCCCGTCTGGTGCTTTGCAATTTCGTCCATATATAAAACTGAGACATCCGGTACGGATCGTTTTTGGGGCGTTTGCGATTATACAACTTGTGAGTCTGGGTATGAAGCCACACCGCGATCCATCGCAGACCATTCATGTTCAATACCGTCGAATCTCACAATCTCTTTCCCCCTACCCCATCAGAAAGGTACTCTTGATTAAATAACGTATTGCTGGATAAGTGGCTGACTGTCTCTCCGCGTCCCCAGCCCAGTACATCAAAGTGGCCGATCAGGCTCTGCTATGCCAGAGCGACGGTTTTGTGGAAACCTAACCCCTGAATGATTTTACACTCACTACAAGGACGCCTAAACTGTGAGAACAAGAGATAGCTAGGCAAGAGGTATAGGGGCACTCGTATATTGACTAAAGCTTGCTAGGTCTAAGTGCGTTATGCGTGCGAGTCACTGGCTTATAGCTAGTGGCTTACTAGTGTTACATAGACCTAGCCCTAGAATATAGTATGCTTATTAGGTAGTGTGCTAGTATTATAAGTAAGCCTTATAATTACCCCCTTACTTTTAGCTAGGCTCCTAAATAGCTTTTACTAGTAAGTATATAGCTATTTACTAACTAGTAGCTATATTAAAATAATAATAAATAATAGGTAATACTTAAGTATAAATTTATCTTTAGTTCCCTATTATATTATATACTTTTCTTTTCTATAAATATAGTAAAACTTTTCTTAGAATATTATTATACCTTTAGTTACTATAGCTTTTCCCTTATTAATTACTATACCTTTATTATAAATACTAAGACTATTTACTTAAAGGAGTATAGTTATATATACTATTTATATACTAGGTATATAGACTTTAAGAAAAGCTTTTTATTTAAGCCTAAACTCCTATAGATTAACTATTATTTTCCTTATAAGATATTTATTATTATTAAGGGTAAATATTCTAAGTACTATCTCTAGTGTATTAAGTATAGTAATATATATAATATAGTAAGTATACTACTTTTCCTAAGTCTTTTAGTTCCTTTTTACTAATATTTCCCTAGGTAATACCTATAATAAAGGGTAATTTTCTTAATCTCTTAGCTATTCTAGATTAGGTTTAGGGCCTTATAAATACTCTTAGTAGTAAGGTTAAGGAGAACCTAAAAGACTATATATTTTTAGAAGTAACTTACTTTTACTTTACTAAGTATTATTTAAATCTAATCCTAGGCTTTAACTATACTAATATAGCTTACTATATTATATTTAGGCTAACTAAGGCTACTAAGGTCTACTAGGTCTATCTCTTCCTTATATATTTACTAGCTTTTTACTTATATTTTAGGGTAGGTTATATTAGTTTTATATAACTAATATATTATATCTTAGTAGTAACTTCTAGTTATAATATTCCTAGGTCCTATCCTAGGGATAGTAAGTACTTTATTTTATTTTACTACTTATTTACTAATCTTTCTATAGCTAAATTACTATAATCTTATTACTACCTAGAAGGTAAGGATAACTTTATATTTATAGTCCTATAACCTAGGGTTTATACCCTAGGGTATAGTAAAACACTGCTTTTTCCTAGTAATATAGGAGGTAATTATAGTGGATAAGAATAAAGCTAAGTATCTTATTTATAGTGGTGTAGTTTTAATATATATAGGGGTAACTATAGAGGGGTTTCCCCTATCCCTCCCTTCCTTATAGGAATATTTTCTTTTATAATTTAGTAGGTAGTCTAAGGTTATTTTTTTTTAATTAGAGTGTAATAATAGCTAATAAGGCTAGGCCTTTTCTATAGTAACTTTATACCTTATTACCTATACCTTACTTATATCTTACTATACTTCCTACTTATTTTACTTTAATAGAAGGCCTAGATTATATATTAAGCGCCTTCTATATCTTCTACTAGAACCTATTAGTTATATTTACTAAGCTAGCCTTTCTATTTTACTAGGTATTTATTACCTTTATATATTTTCCTATAGTTCTTAACTTTTTTAACTTTAAACTTATTATCTTTATCTTTAAGGTCTAGTATTAGTATTTCCTTATCTATAGTATTTTTCTAGTAATTCTATAGTTCTAATAGGCTAATATAGAATATATTATATAGCTAGCTATATTTATTAAGTAGCGCTAGTTAGTATACTTATTTACCTATAGTATTAAGTATTTAAAATAGTCTAATAAATCTAAGGATTAGCTTTTATTTTACCTCCTTAAGCCTAATATTCTTTACTAATAGGAGTACTAAATTCCCTCTCTTTAGGGTTAGTAGCTAGTGCTATTAGTTATAGTACTTTACCTATGTTTTAGTAGCCCTTACCTAGTTATATTCTATTTTCTCCCTAACTTTATATAATTTCTAGATATATATATAAGCTTCTAGCACCTCCCCTCCCTTAGTCTTACCCCTAAGAGCTAGGTAAAACTTAGGTAAATAGCTATAAGAGTATAGTTTAGGGAGTGCCCTATAGTCCTATTTATAGTATTATTATATATAAATTAGACTATTAGAAGTAGCTTTAGCTAGATTTATTAGTTTTCCTTAATAAAGTATTAAAGATAATACTTAAATACCTAGTTTATTCTCTTTATTTACCTATTAGTTTAGGGGTAAAATACTATTAAAAGCCTTTACTTTATATATAATAAGTAGTATATATCTAACTAAAATTAGCTTATAAATACTAACCCTTTATTAGATATAATACCCTTTAGTGCTCTAAATTAGAGCTTAATTTCCTTATAGAATAATTTTACTAATTTAGCTATATTAATTATACTAGTTATAGGGAGGAAGATAGAGTACTTAGTAAATTAGTCTATAATTACTAGGATTATATTAGTCTCTTAGTTACTAAGCTATATAGGCAGTAGTCCTATAATAAAATCTATTAAGATTTCTACCTATAGTTACCTTAGTATTAGTAGTAATTTAAGGGTCCTATATAAGTAATATCTCCTAGCTACTACCTACTAGTATACCCTATAACTAGATATATAGTCTAAAATAGCTTTACTTATTACTAGCTACTAAAAGTAATACTTTAATAGCTTAAGAGTATACTTAGTTCTAAAGTAACCTACTAGTAAATTATTATAGTATAACTATAGAAGCTCTTATTATAAGATAGGCTTCTATAAAATAACTACCTAGGCTTTATATATTAGAAAACCCCTTATACTATATAACTATAGACTAGCTTTTCCTTTCCCTTTTACTAGGGAGTTAACCTTACCTCCTTACCTTTATAGATCTAGATCTTAGTCCTATGCCTTTTATAGTAGTTATACTAATAGTTTATTTAGCCTATATTAGTAAGGATCTAGTAATATAATAGCCCCCTAGATCTCTTATACTATACTAATATCTTAGATATACACTACCTTCTCCTTAAAATTACTCTTATCTAGCTAACCTTTTACTAGATTTATAGTAGCTAACTAGCCTTTTACCTAGGCTACTCTTATCTCTATAGGTTCTAAGACTAGTGCTATACTATAACTTCTTTAATATATTAGTATCTCTTCTTTACTACTTTAGTAGCTATTATTTTTTTCTAAAGCTTTAGTAAAAGTACCCTATTTAATATAGGTTTACTCTTATAATTAAACCTTCTTAATAGTATATTTATAGGGTTACTTTTTCTTAGTCTATATTTAATTATAAAATAAAAAGGGTAAAGAAATATATACTAATATACTTACCTTCTATTTAACTTTTACTACCTTATAAAAGTCTATAGGTTATAGTAATCTAAAAGGACCTTTACTAGTATCTCTATACCTTTAATATAATATTACTAGTGTTTAAATAACTTTACTATAGTAAGTAACTCTTAATTAGCTATACTATAGTTATATTTAGTATTTATAAACTTCCTTAACTAAAAAGCTACTAAATACTAATAACCCTTATTATCCTACTAAGATAGGATTCTTACTATTATAAAGACTAAGGTATTTATCTTAATATATACTAGTTAACTTAGGTTATAATATTAGAGAAAAGGCACTTACTAAAAGGTATCTTTTACCTAGCTAAATACTAGCTACTTCTTTACTCTAAATATAAACCTCCTAGTCTAGATACTATTTTAACTACCTTTTATTAATATATAAAGAGGTACTATAATTCTAGAGTATTTATAGATAAACTATTAGTAAAAGTTATAAAATCTAAGGAAAAACTATATATCTTTAAAGCTTATAGGCTCCTTCTATTTCTAGATTATACTAACTCTATATATATCTATTAATATCTTATTAACTAATAGAATAAACCCTAGAAATTCTACTAACTCCTAGTAAAAGGAATACTTAAAGGGTTTTATATATAACTTTACTAACCTTATATACTTTAAAACTTTCTTAATATATATAATATATTCCTCCTATATTTTAGAGAAAATAAGGATATTATCTAGATATACTATATAAATAGTATTAACTAGCCTATAAAGCGCTTTATAGATATAGCTTTAGAAAGTAGCTAGGGTATTAGTTAACCTAAAAGGTATTATAAGGTATTTATAGTATCTATAGTATATATAAAAGGCTATCTTCTATTTATTACTCTCTTTAATATAGATTTAGTAATATATATCCTTAATATTAATTTTTAAGAAGAAATAGGCCTCTTAGTATTAGTTAAGAATCTTTAAAATTAGGGGGAGGGTATAGTAATTCTTCTATATTACCTTATTAAGTCCTTAGTAATTTATATATAGTTAGAGTATCCTATCCTTCTTTAGTATAAATAGGATAGGTATACCTATAGGACTCTTAGAGGGTCTTATCTAGCCTTTCTTTAGGTTATTATTAATATATTCCTAGAGCTCTCTTAGTTTACTTTAGGAAAGAGAATAGATTAGTCTATATAAGGGTATAGCCTTAGGTATAAGGTTAATTATATAGTTAGTTATCTTCCTTAATAGTAAGCTCCTTACCTTATCTAATATAAATATATCTTAGAACTTATATAGTTTCTTTAGGATATTCTTAATAGTTTTATATACTTTTACCTCCTTCTTATCTTTAAGGGGAATAAACTTATCTTCTATAACTCCTATAATAGTATATATAATAGTCTTATTATATAATACCTTTATAAACTTATAAGAAATTAATAGTAAAAAGGCTACTTTTCTTTTCTTAAACTACTATTCTTATAAATATAAATAAAGGTATATATATTTTTCTATAAGTATATATATTCTAATTAATATAAGGCTTCCTTAGACTCTTAGGTCCTTATTAATAGCTATATATAGTAGCTTAAGGTTTTTCTCCTTATCTCTTAAGTTTCTAATTATAATAAGTACCTTATAAATACTATATTAAGGGACTATAAGGGCCCTTACTACCTTAAGAATAGGTACTATAGCCTTAGCCTTATTAAGCTTATATATTTATATAAACTAGGTGCTAATAATATTAATCTTAGCATAGCTATTAAGATTAGCTACTATTTTAATATCTTTATACCTATAAATAGTAACTAGTATATAAAATTAATACCTTACTAGTACCTAGGTAGTTAAGGTAAAGGTAAGGGTATTTACTTTTATCTTAGGAAGTTTCCCTAGCCTTCTTACTAGTCTTTCTTTAGCTTATTATAATTATAGAAAAGGTATTCTATACTACTATAGTTATAATACTGCTTCTTATCCTAGGTTTTATTATTATTTAGGTATATAGCTAGGGTTTTTTTTTATCCTTATCCTTCTAATCCTTATAAGGCCTATAGCCTTATAGGGAATTATATCTAGGATATTAGGGAGCCTTATATAGACCCTTATCTCCTAAGTTACTTAGCTTTTACTTATTCTTTAATATTACCTCCTAGAATTACTAGGTAAGTTATATAACCTCTTCTTAGGTTATTCTAGTAATAGATAAATATAAGTTAATATAGTCCTATAGGTTAGGGAGTAATTTTATAAAGAATATAAGGGCTTAGGTCTTTTTTAGGGCTCTTTCTAGGTATTTCTCTAGTAAATCTAGGAAGATACTAAATTTAATAAGGCTCTAACCCTCTTATTACTTTATATTCTCTAGCTATATAGCTATCTATATATTATAGTTTATAAAATCCTTAAGTAATATAAGGGTCTAGGTCTAGAACTTATCCTAGTTATCTTTAGGGTAATCCTAGCTATTAGCTAGTTATTCCTTAATATATTAGTCTTATCTTACCTAATAGTTTATATATATATAGTTAAGTATAAAAAGAATCTTTTAGTTATTATATTAGTACTTCTTCTTTACCTCCCTAAAGGTATAGTTTAGGTTATTTAACTATATCTTATACTTCTATAGATTTATAAGGTATTAAAGGTTAGTAATATTCTAGACTTTAATCTCTTAGCTACTAAGACTTAAGAATATACTAGCCTTTTAGCCTCCTTTTACCCTTTTCTTTTTTTTATTAAGTTTTAATAAATTAATAAGTTTTTATTCCTATTCTTATAGTTTCTTAAGTTACTTAAGCTAGGTAATTTACTCTCTAATTACTATCTTTTCTTCTCTAGTAATAAAGGGTTTAGTCTTAGTTAGGGTTCTTATAAAATATAGTATATTCTTACCTATAGTATTACCCTTATTTATCTAGTTCTAGTTAATATATAGTATTACTCTAGTAGATTATATAGTTCTCCCCCTTATATTACTCTTAGGTAGCTAGTAAGAGAAGCTTTAGAATTATAAGAATAAGAGATAGCTAGGTAAGAGGTATAAGGGCACTTATATATTAACTAAAGCTTACTAGGTCTAAGTGTATTATATATAAGAGTTACTAGCTTATAGCTAGTGGCTTGCTAGTGTCACGTAGACCTAGCCCTAGAACGTGGTGTGCCTATTAGGTAGTGCGCTAGTGTTATAAGTGGGCCTCACATAAACACGCATATATTAAAAATTAAACACGCATATTGTAAAGGGCTTAGGCTTTGCCTAAGCATAAGCCGTACTGCACGTAAGGGGGAGATAGATAGGGGTAGCTAGGGTATAAAAAAGGGGCTAATATAAGGTAGCTAGGGGGTATAAGAGGCATTACTAAGGATAGCTTCCTACCCTTTTCTTCTTCCTTTCTTAAGCTTCTTAATATTATACTAACGCCCTACCGCAGTTACCTAGGGGCTAGTCCTTAACACATATGCCGTTAGTCCTAATTAGGATAAATAGTTTACTTACTAGTTTTTAGTGTGGCTTACGTCTATTAATCTTCGTAGTATTATTAAGTTAATTGCAATACCTATAATAAGTGTGTTTTCTGTGTTTTCTATGTTTTTAAAGGTATTAATATTATTAAAGCTATCGCGGGTTGTCACGACTTCGGTCGTAGGTGAGATGAACAGAGTGAAGGCTAAGATTCGCAATCGCCACTAGAAAGGTGCTACCTAGGTATAGGTACGTAAAGGTCTTAAACTCTGACTATTTATATATAATGTAGGTAGTCTTCGCTAAATACCCTGCCTAGCGCACACGTGGCTATCTAGTGGCTAGCTAGGCTCTTAGTTATTCGCAAGACCTAAGGTTTATCTAAGGCTCTATTATATGATCGCCCTGTCTCTAACCTCTGTGCTCCTAACACTGGTGCCCTGCTAGCGGATTATAGGTTAGTTTGCCTGCTTTAACAATGCGGGCGGCATTATAATAGGCGGTGAGATGTGGTAATATTATGTAACTATTGTAGTGGCTATGAAGATTAAAATAGACATAAGCTACACTAAAAACTAGTAAGTAAACCGTCTATCCTAATTAGGACTAATAGTATATGCGTGTTTAATTTTTAACATATGCGTGTTTAGGGGTCTTACTTAGTGTAATGAAAAATCTATTATTAGCCTACTGCCCCTAGTTATGTACCTCGTGTAAAATCAAATAGAGATTAGACTGTATGTGTCTCTAGTCTACTTTTATCTAATTGGATATATACAGACCCTAGTTAACGTGACTCCACTGCTAAGGAGATACGAGCTTGTGAGGTAACAAAGCAGAGGGAGAAAGGATTAGCAGCGACAGGCCTAGTCTATTAGTCAAATGACTAATTTGAAGACTCGGATTAATTGGCCAAGAGGTCGCTTGTGGCGGTCTAATGAATTTGATGACATTAGACGGTCGGATGACTCGGAACAATTGATCAACGGTTCGGTCGGGTCGGGCTGACTTTGGATCGAGAAGAGAGTCGTAACGGTCAGACCAATTGATCTGATCAATATGATGACTTTGATAAAATCGGATGGCTTGGATAACTCGGATCAATTGATCGATTGATTGGGCGAGTGGATCAGAAAGGGGGGGGGTTTGTTCTGTAAATGGCTATAAAAGGAACAGAGCTTGTTTTTGGTAATAGGTCATTTCGGATCGGGCGGCATCGTCAGCAGCGGCCTTGATGGTTGATTTGATAATTGACCTGACGGGTGATCTAGCTGATGGATCAGGGTCATACATACGGGTTGAAGGACGCGAGAGAGGCTATCGACGTGCTAGCAACCCTGTAATTGAAGCCACGCGAAGGAACTGACATCATGCTTGTTCCGACATTGACATCTTTAAAAGACAAAGAAAAGGCACTTATTACCGGATTACCTTGTAATTATATGCATGTTACTAGGACTATGTGGATCTCCTACTAGCATGAATACCCCCCGCGTGGGGCCTGTACATGGGTAATTATAAAATCATTCCGGGGCTAGAATAGTGCGGGGGTCGTTCTGACGGATTAGCACTACCGGCAGATGCACAATGCGCGTTTAGTTGCCCGCATGATCAAAAATCGCTGCTGTGTGTTTGCGAGCACACAGTCGTCCGTAAATGTCGGCTCTAAAAAGTTGGTCTCGTATCCAGGGTGGGGCCTCTGAATTATGAGGTAGGCAGTGAAAAATCGCTGCATATTATGCTAAGCATATGTATGCCAAAGACCACAGTGTATTAGTGCGAATTCGGTCAATTCGTCAGTTAGTTAGGGGCTATAGGTAATATGCCCTATTATTTAGTGATATCACCTCGCACATGCCCTGTTGTAAAATTTGTATAGTATAGACTGTATAGTGGCATATGCTATTCTGGTAGTCAAAAGGCTCCACCCTAGATACGAGACCAACTGTTTTGGAGCCGAGATTGACTGTAACCCCCGTGTTTGCGCACTCGCAATTGAAGCCGCGTGTTAATGCCATGCTTGTTCTGATAGTGGCAATCCGTATTTACTACAGGCTAATCACGCTAATCACGGAGTACGGACGTAATCCGTACAGCCCGACTGGATAAGTGACTGGCTAAATAGGGCGTTTGTGTGCTTTGTGTGGTGTGCACGACTTTTTATAAGAACGACGTCGGGCCGCGAGTCTGCTTGATTTCATTTTTTCAGCAGCAGCTAACAATCAGCTCATTTACCTACTTGATCATATCCATAACCGCACCAAGCCCATCCAACCCCACCCAACCGACACGGAACCCACACGGAACCCACACAGAACCGACACAGTCCGCCAGCCAACAACATGGTAAACATGCACGTCTCCGCCGCTGTTCTGGGTCTTGCCGGCGCCGCTGCCGCCGCGGCCGTTGGTCCAAAATACCCAGTAACGCAGCTCCACACGGGCTTCCGCCTCGTGGTCAATGTCACCGACCCATCCAGCGCCTTCCACTCCTCCATCCATAACACCTACATCTCCAGCATCCACATCGGAGATCCGGGCCACGAGCCTCTAGTACCGGTTCAGAACGCGAACGAGGGCAAAATCTTTTTCCTAAACGGCACCCATACAGATTCCTATAACAACCAGGTCCTCACGGATTATTCCACTGGTTTCACGGGACTCAGTTTTGACCGCGAGGTCAAGGAGAATCCCCGAACGGCTCGCCTTGTTATGGGCGGCGGAGAAGCCTTCTTCAGCCTCCTCTTTCGCGGGGAGCACTCACCTTACTTGCGCCCGGACACCTGGATCGCTTGCACGGAGACCATTTCTCAATACATCCGGGAAAAGCACGAGCAAGTCGTCTTCAAGCAGATCGCGCGTGTTCTGAACCCCTCTACCGGCCGTTACGAACTCAACGTTCCCGGGAAATGCACCATTGTTACGCTGCTGCCCGAGTGCGCTAAGCTGAAGTTGCCCAAGGGGTCGACGTATACACACAAGTATGCCATCGACGCCCACTGCTACCCGAAGGTCGCGGCCATTGACTGGAGCAAATACGCATCTAATTAGGTTGCAGCACTGATGGAAATGGATATTTTTTCTTTTCGAAGCAGGGGCGACAGGGTTTTTACTCCCATGTAAAGGGTTTTCCCTGTTGACGAATCTGTGGGAGTACTAGTAAACAGCCACCTAGGATGCTAGCTAGTGTATCGAATTATAGATGTCTGTATGGAAATGGATGCATTCCTTTTTATTTTTTTATTTTTTATAGCGCTGTCTACCCTGTGCGTTTCCCTTGTAGCTGAAAGTGTTGCACCCACAAGGGCATAATTAGTCCCTACCGCACAATAGTCTCGCTACTTAACGAGCTAAGATAAGAGTCTACCCCTAGCTAGTTATTTTCTAAGACCTCTATAACTTTATAGTATATTTTAGTACTATATAATTACCTTACCTATAGTAAAGGTACTTAGGTATTTAAGCTATAGTCTATACTCTCTTATAGAGTTAGATAACTTAATAAAGGTAGTTATATTAAACCCTAGCTTTATAGTCTAATATAGTAGTAATTATATAGTATTTATAATAATTATACCTTTTTTCTAAATTAGTACTTTTCTCTTTAAATTAACTAATTATTTAATCTTTAGATAATTAGTATATATATAGTAAAAGAGATGCCTAATTTATTAATATTATAATTAGGTAACCCTAGTATACTAGGGTTAATACTACCTTTTATTAGTTTAATAATAATACTATAGGATATCCTTATAATATCTAAGGAATCTTTACAAAGTAATAAGCTAGCTATTAAGCTATAGAAGCCTTATTACTAGGACTTATAGTATAAGATAGTTAAGGTAAGAGCTATTAAAGATAAAATCTAGGTCTTTATTAATCCTAATTTAAATATATAGCTAGATTACCCTTCTAAGCCTTTAATTCTAGTAGGAAATAGGACTTTAGTAAAAAGAAGGGTAGTAAAGGCTATATAAAGTTAATTATCTATATTAGAGACTATAGGAATTTAAATATACTTATATAGTACTAAAGCTATAAGTAGTAGTATATAATAACCTTAAGAAAGCTTTTCTAAGGGTTATAATATACTTAAAAAGAGTTATTTTTAGTACCCTTAATAACCTAATAATACTAAAGATAGTGCCTAGTTTATAGTCCTTAGTAGTTATTATTAGGTATTTAATAGCTAATTCTAGAGCCTTATAAAGGCTTTATAAGAGTATTATACTTAGTTTATAATAATACTTAGGCCTAAATATAAGTAAATAACCTTAAGGTATATATCTTTTTATAATAAGATTAAAGAGCTTATAAGGAATATAATACCTTTAAATAGGACTATTAAGTATTATACTAAAGTTAATTTTAATAAGACTATTAAATAAAACCTTATAAAGGTAAATATTAATAAGTAGCTTATAAATACTTTAATTAGCTATAAGAGATACTTCTAAGTAAACTACCTTATTATAAAGGGTAACTTACCTATAGAAATAATTAATAATACTATTAAGGCTTAATTTCCTATAATCTTAGCTTAAATTAACTTATTAATATATATAGTAAAGAGTAAGGGAAAGATCCTAGATTTCTATAATATTATAAGTAGAATTAAGTACCTAATTAAAGCCTAAGGGAGGTCTTAAGGAAAGACTAGTAAAGCCTTTAGGACTAAACTAACTCTTAATTGTAAAGTAAAGGATAAAGCTAAAAAAAAAGAAAGTAATAAAGAAAAATCCCTATATTTACTATAAAAAATATAGAGTAAAGAAGTTAAAGGATTTATAGAAGACTTATAAAATACTTTACTTACTAAAGGATTAGAAAGTTAATAAAAAGCTATTAAAAAAGGTAAAAGAAGTAATAAATTATTAACCTAATAATATAAAAAAGGTATATAATATATAGTTAAAGAATAATAGTATAAAGAAACCTAAAGAAGATAATACTATATTTATAACTATAGAAAAGTCCTTAGAGGCTTTTTATACCTAGGAAAGATTATAAGTTATACTTAATAGTAATATCTTAAGCTATATTTTTAATAATAAAAGCTAGTTTATTAATCTTAATTATAATAAGTACCCTAGAATTAGAGTAAGTTATAGTATTATTAGGGCTTATAGTATTAGTATAGCCTAGATTATCTTAATAAATAGTTAGACCCTTACCTTATTAAAAGCCTAGTACTAGCTAACCTTCTTTATAAATCTTATATCTCTTTAACTACTTATACTAAAGAGAATAAGGTAAGATAACCTTACTAGTAAGGTAATAGACTTAGTAAGAGGTAATTAGAAGATATTTTAAACTTAGATTATTAGTATATAGCTATATATAAAGGGTTTAAGCCTATTAGAAGCTTTTACTATTAAGGGAGATTTATAAGACCTAAAGGCTATTATAATAATACCTATAGACCTATAGTATACTAGATTAGTATATCTAGGTAAGAATATAATAAATTAAGTGCTTAAGAAGCTTTAAATTCTATTAAAGAAAAGGAGTATAAGTAAATATAAAGTTTACTAAATAGCTAAGGTATAGAGGTAAATATTATAAGTTCCTTAAGTAAGGTTATTACCTTTAGGGCTACTTTAGGTAGTTTTTTTAAATCTCTTTACTTAATTATTAAGGTATAATAAAGACTAATATATTACCCTTTTTACCTATAAAGCTATAGGGCTATATTATATCTTTATAATTCTATTAAAAACTAATATTATACTTTACTTTAATTAGTTAGAAGCTATATATATAAGAGTATATAGAATCTATATTATAGTTATAATAACTAATAAAGAGACTACCTTCTAGACTAAAAAGTAGGAAGAGAATATTAAGAATAAAGGTATTATTATTAGAAAGTCTAGCCTAGCTTACCTATACTAAAATAAGTATACTAAATAGTCTAGGGGGGTAATAATAAGGGTTATAATAACTCTTATAATATAATTAGGCTTCCTAGAAAACCTCTAGCCTATAGCTACTAAAGTAGCTATTTATATTTTAAACTATATACCTTAAAAGCTACTTAACTAGTAATTACCTTAATAAGTATTAAATAAGTAGTTAAGAGAGAATAAGCTTTAATAGAGTTACTTACTAGAGAATCTAGAAGCCTTTATAACTTACTTATAAGCCTTTAGTTATAAAGTATTTATAATAATATAAAGTAAGCTTTATAAGGTAAGTCTAAAGCTTACTTAGAGAGCTTATATTAGATACCTTACTAAATATATTTTCTCTATATAATACCTAATTTAGGTACTAATAATAAAGAGAAGCTACTAGTTCTTATTAAGCTATATTACCTTTAATAAGTCTATTTTCTATACTTAAAAAAGAGGCCTATTATTAACTATAAAAGAGATTAAAAAATACTTTCTTAAAGAGCTAGTTAAGGATAATAAGGATAAAAGCTCTAATATAAGGCTTCTATAAATAGTATACCCTTTATTACTATAATAACTACTTAATTAGCTTTAATAGGATAAAATTCCTACTAGTTATAATTAACTAGATTATAAAGAAAAGGAAAAAGAAAGTTAAGAATTAAATCTACTAACTCCTCTAAATTTACCTAGATAATTCCTAGATTTTATAGATTATATACTATTAAGTATTAATAATTTACTTAACTTACCTAATAGTAGTAATAATTATAAAATATTAATAAATCTATAAGATTATAATAATCTTAAAGCCTTTACTATAGCTTTTAGGCTAGGACTTAAAAGTAAAGAAAAGCCTTATATATCTAGGCTTTCTCTCTCTTTAGCTTATTATAATTATTTAGCTAGTTATTTAAAAAAAAAGAATTCTATAAAGTATAAGATAAAGAATTTAATAAAATTATTAATAAAAAGGTAGCTATAAAGGTATTTAGAGCTAAAGTTTTTATATATATAAAGCCTTTAGGCCTTACTTAGGTCTTTACCTATAAATTAGATAAGTAAGGCTACCTCTAGTAATATAAAGCTTACCTTTATATTCTTAGAAATTACTAACTAAAGAGTTATTTATTAACTTAAGTAATAACCCTAGCTACTAATATATTTAAGCTACTTATAGCTATTATATATTACTTTAACCTAGAAGTATACTAGTATAACTTTATTATAGTATTTCTAAATTTAGACCTTAATAAGGAGATTTACTATAAGATACTACTAGGCTATAAGAATAAATAAGCTTATTTAAAGCTTCTTAGAGTAGTTTATAAGCTATAAAGAGTATCTTTTCTATAGATAAAAAAGCTAATTAGCTAGCTAGTTAGTAAAGGCTTTATATAGATATTTAAAAACCCTTATATATTTATTAAGAATAGATTAATTATCTTTTTCTATATAAATAACCTTATAGCCTTATTTACTAAAGGAAAATTATCTTTATATAATAAATTTAAAGTAAGACTCTTTATAAAGTATAATATTAAAGACCTTAAAGAGCTATAATAGTTCCTAGGTATTAAAATTATTAAAGATTATACTAATAAGAAAATATAGCTTAATTAGAAGTCCTATTAGAATAAAATAGCTATTAAATTTAATATAAAGATTTTATAATAAAGGCCTATAGCCTTAATAACTACTATATTACTTAAACCTTTTAAAGAAAAGGTTAGTATATAGGATCTAAAGAGATATTAATCTTTAGTTAGGACCTTACTATATTTAATAATAGTTTTAAGACTTAATATTATTTTTATAGCTTTATAACTCTTATAATACCTATAAAACCTAGGGCTATAGTATATAAAAGTAGCTAAAAAAGCTCTTAAGTATAGGTATATATAGGTAAACCTAGTAATTAAATATAGTAATAATAACCCTAAATTAGAGATAT
>JFGX01000154.1:0-58816 GCA_000729855.1 Epichloe aotearoae | reverse complement strand
AGATAATAATATAAGGTATTATTAGTATACCTATAGAGCTTAGTAAGCTAGATTTCTATATTATTAGTATTACTATACCCTTTCTTTTTTTTATTACTAATATAGATAGAATAAATATTAAGATTAATAACCTTACTAATATATTAATTTAAGGTAATAAAATTATACTAATTATATAGTAATAGGGTTATTTATAGTAGCTACTAAAGGTAAAAGAAATAGTTACTTTTTACCTATTAGAAAGGGATATCTATTAATTATACTAAAGATTTAGTTATCCCTTAGTTTAATAGCTTATAAAGATTCTCTAATAAGCTAGTTATAATATTAAGCACTAAGTAATTAAGAGGTTAACTAAGGTTTATTACTATTACTAAATAAATAAAAAGGCCCCTAGTTAATTTAAATTTATAATTAAGGATAACTATAAATTTAACTATAAAATTATTATTAATATTATATAAATTTACTCCTAACTAGTCCTTTATATTATTAATTTAGTAACCTTCTTCTAAGTAGCCTAATTCCTTAATCCTAATAAGTAAAAGGCCTATAATATCTAGGATACTATTAGGGAGTGCTAGATTAATATATATCTTAGCCCTCTAGATTAGATTATTTATAATACTAGTAAGAACTTTACTTTTACTAAATTTAAGTACTATACTTATTTAATATTAATTAAAACTAATAAGGTACTTATTAAAGCCTATAATAATATTAGAAAGGTAAAGAGATATTATAGACTCTTATACTAGGCTTATAATATTATTATAGACTTAATTAGCAGTAGACTTACACCTAAATAATAGCTTTAGATAGCTATTAAAGCTATTAATAACTTAGTAAGACTAGATAGCCTAGTGCTAACCTTACTAGTCTTTAGAGGTTACCTATATATAATAGATAAGTTACTACTAAGTATCTTTATTATTTAATAGGCTAAAGTAATTTAGAAAGTTACTAATAAAGTATACTATTACTTAGCTAAGAGGTAAGTTTATAATACCCTTAGTACTTAGAATAGCCTAGATATATTACTAATAAATTAGCTACTACTATAGGCTAATATATATATATAAAGAGAAAAAGAAGGGTAGTATAGCCCTTATAAGCTACTAGTAAACCTAGTATTAGAGAAGGTAATATAGGTAAAGATAATAAAAGAAAAGAAAGAAAAGGCTTTAGTAAAGAGAAAGTAAGAAAGGCTAAGGAAGGCCCTTATAGTCTAATTCTATATTAATAAAGATATAGTATTAAATACTAAGGCTAATAAAGCTAAAAATTATAGCCTTAGTAAGGTAAATCTTAAGGATTACTTTATATTTATTAATAAAGACTAAAAGGAGGCTTTAATTAAAGAGCTTCTAGCTAGAGAAATACTAAATATAGTATTTCTTATAGTAAAGGAAAAGGCTAATTAAAACCTTACTCTTTAACTTTACTAAGAGGGAAAGATTATAACTCTAGGGAAGCCCTTTAAGTAGTTTAATAAGGCTAAGATTAATACCCTTTAAGCCTATAATATATTTAAATTTATAATATTTAACCTAGTAAAGCACTAAGGCTATAGGATCTTTAATTCCTATATAGTAAGGGAAATTAAGGGTAAAGAAATAGAATTACCCTATAAGAAGTTATACCTTATAGTATAAGGCTATAATAATAAAGGAAAAAAGGCTATATTAACTTAATTACTAATAATATAGTAAGTAAGCTAATAGCTAATTATAGCCCTTACTTTATTATTAAGAAGAAAAGGTATTTATATTTAGATCTAGGATATTATATAGGCTTATATTTAATTATAAATAAAGCTAAATAGACTTATTATTATAAGACTACTAAAATAGATTACTTACCTCTTTCCTAAAGGTATAGTAATACTAGTAATTAAGCCTCTTTATAGAATTATAAAGGTAAGAACCTACTAGTAGGTAACTTACTTTTATTATTATAAAGATAAGCTTAATATAATAACCTTAAGTTATAACCCTTACTTACTTATTATAGCTCTAAGTAATAAGAACCTCTTTAGTATTATAGGGATATAAATAGATAATACTTTAGGACTTAGTAATAATAATTTCTTTAGAAAAGAAAAAAAAGAGCTCTAGAAGGCTAATTTTATAGTAAAAGAAAAATAGTAATTAATAACTAGGAATCCCCTTATTTTTAATAGCTATATCTTAATATAAAATACTAATAACTTATTAACTCTAACCTAAAAAGGCTAAAGTTAGAAGATTAAGGAAGTTAATCCTTAATTACTAGTAGTAAAGTAAGAATATATAGAATAGTAAGCCTAAGGAAGTTATATTATAACTATATACTAACTAGAGGTATCTTATAACCTTTCTATTACTATATAATACTAAGAACCCTCTATTAATAATATTAAATACCTTAATAAGTGCCTTAAGTAGTAGATTAAGAATTAATAGTAAGGACTATAGTATATTCCCTTAACCCTTAAAGAGATAAAGCTCTTTATATTTATAAATAGATTACTAGCTAATAACATAGACCTTAGCTTATAGATTAGATATATAATTATAATTAGTAATAAAGTAATATAAGATAATAATACCTTTATTATAAGAGGTAATATTATTACGTATAGCTTAATAAAAAGTAAGTAAGTTACCTATAGTGTGCTTATAAGTAAGCTATATAGCATAGTTTAAGGCGCGGATATTATATATATAATATCTATAACCCTTAAGTAAATTACTAACTAATTAAAAATACCTTAGATCCTAATAATCCTATATACTAACTCTTTTTTACTATATAAATATCTTATAAAGCTAGGTATAATAAAGGAGAAGCGCCTAATAATTAATATTATAGCTCTCTATTAATTATATAAGAGGCATAAGATCTATAAGGTTAGATAGATTAATAGTAGCGATAATCTAGCTAATATAATAATAAAGGTATTACTAAATTTATCTCTTTTAACCTTAATTAATTTAAATAATTTAATAATTTATATAAAAGGTTAGGTTAAAAGACCTATAATATTAGGTATAGAGGCCTAAAGAAATAAAATAACTAGACTAGGTTAATATAACTAGATTAACTAGAATAACTAAGGCTAGGTAAGCTAATTAAAGCAGCGGATTTCTATTAAGGGATTTACTTATATATACTTTCCTTTATTCTAATTTTTATTATATTTTAAGCTCTTTAGCTATAAAGAAAAAAGAGAGACTACTAGTATTAAATCCTTTAGATCTTTAGGTCTTATTTAGTTTAATTATAGCTAAAGGTTAGGGCAAGTATAGGGCCTTTAAATAAATACATATAATGTAATTAGCTACAACCTGTTAGGAGCACAAAGGTTAGAGACAGGGCGATTATATGATGGAGCCTCGGATAAACCTCGGGTCTCGCGTATAACTAAGGGCCTAGCTAGCCACTAGAAAGCCACGTGCACACTAGCGGGGTATTTAGCGAAGACCGCCTATATTATAGGTGGAAGGGCAGAGTTTAAGACCTTCACGCACCTCTAGCTAGGTAGTATCTATCTAGTGGCGACCGTGCATCTTAGCCTTCACTCTGTTCATTTTCACCTACGACCGAAGTCGTGACACAACCCCGCACTATTATAGTGCCCTTACACTATAACGCTACTACTGCCTTACTTTTCCCCTTTTTTACTTACCTTTTAACCTAGCTAGATTCCTTTTCTTCTCCCCTTTCTTAGCTCCTTAGTTATTATTAATTATTATTACCTTTAGAGTTAAATTAGACCTTTTGCACTAGTGCATCGTTCCTTGGTGGGGAAACTAACACTTATCTTAACTATCTTATACTATAAGTCCTAGTAATAGGGCTCCTATAGCTTAATAGCTAGCTTATTACTTTTTAAAGATTCCTTAGATATTATAAGGATATCCTATAGTGTTATTATTAAACTAATAAAAGGTAGTATTAATCCTAGTGACCTAATTATAATATTAATAAATTAGGCCTCTCTTTTACTATATATATACTAATTATCTAAAGATTAAATAATTAGTTAATTTAAAGAGAAGAGTACTAATTTAGAAGAAAGGTATAATTATTATAAATACTATATAATTACTACTATATTAGACTATAAAGCTAGGGTTTAATGTAATTACCTCTATTAAGTTATCTAACCCTATAAAAGGGTATAAACTATAGCTTAAATACCTAAGTACCTTTACTATAGGTAAGGTACTTATATAGTGCTAAAATATACTATAAAGTTATAAAGGTCTTAGAAAATAACTAGCTAGGGGTGGACTCTTGTCTTAGCTAGTTAAGTAGCGAGACTATTGTGTAGTAAGGATCAATTATGCCCTTGTAGGTGTAACACTTTTCCAGTGTCAAGGCAGCAGCCAGGTCACGAAAAGGCTAGCTGACCAATCAAGACAAGGGGCATTAAGAGGTACTTATATTCACGTGTAATCTCCACAATAAAATAAGTACTACTAATCTCTAGAGAAGCGGGAATAACTAAGTGGTTCCACTTCCCTTCTCGAACAAGTTCCTGAGCTGTGACCGCTTTAGCCTGCTTGGCCCCTGAGCCTCGGTGAGCAATCCCGAGCCGTCCCGAGCCGTCCCGAGCCGTCCCGAGCAACCCACGAGCAGCCATGAGTTGTGCAAGTTATGCAAACTCAAATATGTCTTTCCATAGATTCCTCGTATTACGCGTCGCGGTTGCCTGAAATTAGTTAAGGCGCAGCATGAAATGTTCCGTCTTGTTCTCTCACACACCATGGGAGAAAGTCATGAAGGTTTATTGTGAACTTGGCATGATTGGGTATATCTTGTCTATCCAAGGCGCCATGCTTAGCGACAGTAAAAAACCTTACGCCGCTGGTCCACAATGAGAGTGTTCTCATAGCCCAATAAAGACATGGCAAATAATCTAGTGCATGGTGCATTGCCCTTTAAAAGGTTTTAGTAGGGATTTTTTTATAATAGATCACTAAATCATTTTTACCTAGACTCATCAAAAAATTCATGTCTTCTAAAAAGGGAATACACAATAGTTTCATTCTAAATAATTTAGTATCTCAAAGCATTCTAGAGCGGGCTTATAACTCCATAAAGGTAGTTTAATGCTAGAATTCCATTTGCTATTGGCTATAATAAGGGAAATGTTCGTGAATTTTTAAGCGGTCAATAGATTAATTTACACCATGATCAAAACATTTGATTCCATGATGATAACGTTCTTGGTGTTATTATTCTTATCACTAGCTAAAAATACCAATTTTAAGCAGTCTTACATTTCGGCGATTTGTGCTATTATATATTAATCAACAAGGTCTATATGGGCGTTCAAATAAGAAAGCCGACCCGTTATATATTGCCTGATCATTCACGAGGTATTCAATCAGTTCAATTTCATATTAATGGTATGATATAGTACGATCCCAAGCGTATCCGAGGCGAGGTATCTGCAGCGTGCACTATCTTCAGATATTACATCATATCATATCAATGTCATTTATTTTTAAAAACAGTGTCACATTTATCATTAATAGACTGTGTGAATACTGTACTTACATACAGAGCTTTGAATCATCATGACTGATTAAGTGAAGCCCAAGTGTGATACAGTCTGTAATAGCTTTGACGGTGAGTCAGGCTTAGTAACTTAGTAAGGCCTGTTCCGTGCTAGACTCAGACTTCCCAGGGCAAAGAAGTGCAGCAGCAGATTTTAGGCATCTATTATGTCATACCAATTGAAGCCAACAGAGCCATTAGTGGCGACATGTCCTACGAGGAGAGAGGGCATATGGTGGTTTCCAGCTCGAAAAATCTCACTCGGGCTCACGGTAGCCAAATCCGGCCACATCCAAAATCGACCAAGGAAACGTCGCTTTCCGAATCCTTGGACATATAGCAGCGTGTGCATCACTTGAGGTTGCACATTATATTGTTGTGCGCAAAAGTAGCTTCCTCTGCAGAATGGTATGCAATTTTATGCGGCAACGCCAACATTCTTTCAAGTCGGAGCGCCATACTACGAATTGATGCGAATGTGTAGGGTCCTGGGTACAGGAAGCTACTTTTGCGCACAATAATGCGAACTTTGTTTCCATGGCTTTCCGAGAGCAGTCGCGTAAATGGGGTGATATGACTAGTCATTGTCATCATTCACCGCTTCATCGCCGCTGCGCTACGTTCTGTCTGCCCAGAAGAGCAAGCGCGCAGCCAAGTATGGTCGGCGATCCTCGAAAATCTAGTCAAATGTTACAAAAAGGCAATCGCTCAAGCAGACTTGTTAATTGAGGTAGAACAGCGCAAGCAGCCCTACACTCTCAATCGACAGTTTAATCGGGCGCTGTCGAAAGCTCGGGGACATCGACTGACTGAATTGCTCCGTGGAAGAGCTAGAAAAGATTCGAAACAGTACGTAGGGCTCCAGTATATGTTCCAAGTCGCGTCCGCGAAACTAGAACATGCCGGCTGTGAACCAGTGCAACTCGATTTTCAGACGAGTGGAATGCTGGTCATTCATTTACTTATCTACTCATGACCGGCTACTAATTAATGCGCAGTGTCATTTTGGATGCTAGAACTGCCTTCGAGACGGATCGTGGATCTCCAGTAACTTGTGACGTAGGTGTCTCGATATCTGCCTGCAACGGTACTGTTGGGCCAGTCATTTCTTTACGCCGCGTTTACACCGCCTTTGTTTTGTTTTTATTTATTTATTTACTGGTCGTTACGAGGCAAGTATGAGCTTGCTTTTTGAAAGACGCAGACTTCATATATCTGTACCTATGCTGATCAATTGGCTCCGATAGTGCCCATACTACATATACATAGTGTAAGTAGCGACTTACAACGCTGCAGCTGATTAGCCCAGTCCTGCTATAGTATCACTAAAAGCCTTGCGTGATTTCTATGACTTGTTCGTGTGACTATGGCTGTGCCTGCGTGGATGCCTGGCTCCCTCAGCCGTGCGAGGTGAGCCATGCGCGCATTTTCCTTTAGGTCCCGAAGAAATGGGAAAGCCTACCTAGGAGAACATCAGGGAACAATAAGGAGAAGGACTAACTAGATGTCCGTTCTAGCGTGGGATATGCAGTTAGAAACTATTAAGCAGCTAGGCCAAACAGCCAAAAACGGAGCGCGCACCCCTTGATAGTAGCTGCGATAAATAAGCATATATATGCTTAACAGAAACCTATTCCCTAATAAGACTAGCTATTCTATTACCTACTTAACAGACAACCTATTAGTAAATACTAGTGCTTATGGGGATCTAAAGCTTGGGCATAAAATTCTAATTTAGGGCGATGTCTAACTTTAAATTTAGAGATTACAAACGATACAAGTGATAATCGTTATGAATCTACGTGGGAAAACTAGTGCTCTACTTCTAATCATCTCTTTCTGTCTAGTTGCCGAGCGAAATCTGAAGATGCCCGCCGAAACTCCAGCCTTGGCATCCCCCCGAGGGATTATTATCAAAGGCTAAACTAAAGGTAGCACCAGCTTGGCTGCCAGGGTGACATTTTTGCAACTCATATGTCCTAGCACTCCCACGACTGTTCCCAGATTTACATGCAAACACACAGCTATCCCAGTCCGAAACACATCCCCCAGATGTGCAGACACTCATCTGTGAGCCTGCCATGTTAACCTCACGTGAGACATCGACTGTGGCATGTTGACCCGTAGTGAACTCTCCCCATGTATTGTTGATTTGTCCATATAGGAGACCGGTATGGTGATCGAGAAGCGCTGACCATCCACCAGATATATTGCTGCCTAGACTTATAGTCAAAATGTCGCCTTGTTTGGGAAGAGAGTATGACACTTTCATCGGCGTACGTTCATGAAGCTGGCACTGTAGTCAGGCACTAGGAAACCCCCTAAATTATCGTGAGGGAAGTCCCAAAGTACCACTATGACGCTTACACCAGCCTGATTAATGAATCTGAACGTATCATTGCCAATCCAAATGTGACTGTTGTCGGAAACAATGTTGTCGCCTTGCCCAGCCATGCCAATGCTGGACATGTATTCGCAATCAGTTTTTTGTAGGCCATTTACAGTCCTCTCGCAGTCAAAACTACGTTTTCCGCTTCCGTGTCTAGTACCATTGCAGTATAAGCATCTTGAAGTAATTATGTATGGTGTAAAAGGGCTAATTACGTTAACATTTGCATTACATGTGGGAAACGTGATGTAGTTGCAATGTTCACCAATGAGAGCAACAGCACTATCGATGAAGCAGACAAGGCACACAGGCCGTATTGGAATTTCAAGAGTACCATTGTTTTAGCCAAGATACTTAGAATACTAAAGGAATTCGGCCAAGCAACCCCCCCATCAGTGCCTGAAAGAGTGGCTTAAGCGAAGCCCAGATCACCATGAAGCACAACCGTATTAATATTAAATGACTCTGTCCAAGTTTATCACTTTCTGTTGACGCCAAGTGCTTTCTTGCATGATTCGATAGCTCATGGACAGCCGTTTATGAAAAACAGCCATTTTGGGCTGCAGAACGTGCTGCTTTTCTGGCCTATTTGGACAAGTCGGACGCTGGCAGAGCGGTCATGTATAGCTTATGACTGCATACTTGATTTGTAAATACTGAAATATAATCTCAACGAGACAAAGTTAAGAGGCAACGACTCAAGTGTGAGGACACGTTTCTGAGAGCATCAAGGTACTATTATCCATCTTACGTTTTGCTATTCCCCCGACCTTAGAAATGGGTAATGTATTAATAGCAATGACGGCCAACGAGACGGATTGATCTTTTCCTTTAGCGTGACGGAGCCTGTCAGACTTGATTGCTTGCCAAGAAATGCAGTGTTTCTTCAGTCTAATGCTTCAGCTGGTTTCAGAGGAGAGCTATACTGGCAACATAAAGCCCGACGAAGCCTTACATACGTACAACGCTCGGCGTATATAACGACGTGGATTGCATAAGACTTTCTCCGAGGATACGCGCATGCTAAGTTGCATAGCTTGTACTCCTCTCTGAATCCACTGTCATGTCTGTGAAACAGGCATCCTGCATTAGGAATCCACAAGCTTCGTTAGAACGATCCTCTTGTAGTGAAGCATTTCTACGGCTCATCCTCCCACTTCCCAGCCAGTCCGAAACTAAAGAGTGTTGGAAAATTTGTTCACGGGTATGCAGATGGGTAGTAACATACTTTGAATATCATAAACCATTTGTTTTAAATCCTCAAAATATCCAAAGTTGCAATGACTGTTAGATCCCGGAGTATTTGAGCATGTTTCAGGAAGTCCTAGACAATTTTAGGCAATGCGTTATTCTGCCAAAGCACTGTCATGGCCATATTGGCTCAATTTTTCATAACGATTGGTAGAACTCCAAAAGCCTCTTATAGACCGATACTAATGCCTGCAGAAAAGATTTTAGAAAAGCTCTCCCAACTTCGAAGATAAATTACCTTGTGTATACTCTTTTTTTTCTGACCTAGTATATCGCAGTCGTCGATGTAAGAAAGTTGCTCAAGCATCTCACCAATTTGTTTTGCAAAGTCCGCATCAGCAGCGGCAAATGTGTGATTCCATGACAGGGCCTTGATCATTTCTACGCACATCTTCCAAGAGTCGAATCAATCGAGTCTTGCCCTGGCATTCAGCCCCTGCAGCTTTGGCATAGGCATGAGTAACTTGGGTAGAATGAAAAGCGAGGTCGATATCGTACTGCGACAGTGTAATTACGGCGGTGTGCACTGTGTAGCATGTACTGGTGCTGATGGTTTGGGCATGTTTGAAGTTGACCCGAAGGGAAAGACGCGTGGTAAAGCAAGCGGGTCAATTGATCGTAGAGATCGCATTTCGTGAGAGAAGGAACGATGGAAGATGAATGTCCTGGTAATCTTTGGAATCAATCATCAGAAGTCAAAGATGACTTCTTCTTTCGCGTAACCCCGCAAACTCTTGTCGCTTGTGCCCTGCCCCGCACCAGCCTCATCCCGAGCGTCGTGTCAAGTTGTCAGCCGCTTCCTCTGATCGTAGACATCATCTGGAATCTCGCCGTGTATCTTCAGGCCTCGATTTACACGAACTATAGTTCTTGTCTCTCTCTTTTTTTGGCCCGATAGATACGTAGATACGTACCACTCGCAGGATGGCAGAAGCCGAAACCAAGCGCGTCAAGACAAAAGACGCCCCCTATGAACTCATATACTGGCCCAAGATGCCCGGGCGTGGTGAATTCATTCGACTGCTGTTCGAAGAAGCTGGGGTACCATACATGGACACCACGAAGCAGGAATCCGAGGCCGTCCCAAGAGTCTTGGGCCTCGTTGGCGCGGATAGCAAAGGCGACAGGAACAATGCCCCAGTGTTTGCATGTCCGGCCCTTGTACATGGGGACGTGACGCTTTCGCAAACGCCCAACATCCTGCTCTATCTCGCGCCCAAACTTGGACTTGCGCCAGCTGAGGGGAACGGCATGTATCAGCTCAATCAGATCGTTCTCACCATCTTGGATTTCCTTTCCAATGAGGTACATGAGACGCACCACCCTGTTGCTGTCTCTGCGTACTACGACGACCAGAAACCAGAGGCCAAGAAACGCGCCAAGTCATTCACCCAAGAGCGCTTGCCGAAATTCCTCGCCTATCTTCAACGGGTCCTCGACGGCGAGGCCAGCGGAGATGGGCCGTGGCTCCACGGAGGGAAACTGACTTATGCGGACTTGGTGCTCTTCCAGGTAGTGAAACTCGGCGAATCTCGGTTCCAGAGAGACGAATCATGGCTGACAAAATGACAGGGCATTCATGGAACCGAGTATGCTTTTCCGAAAACGATGAAGAGAATGAGAGAGTCGGGCAAGTATGACGGGGTGTTCAGGCTGTTTGAAACCGTAAAGGAACGGCCCAACATCAGCGCTTATCTTGCCAGTGACCGGCGCGCTGCGTATTCTGAGGGCATTTGGAGGCATTATCCCGAGCTAGAGGAGGAGTGACTCGTTAGTGGCAGGAGCTCTGTAGCTTAGATTGCCAAAATGGGAGCCTACTAGAAACGAAATCGTTGCTCACCTGTTGTGCGCCCACATGATTCTCAACTACCCGAAGTTTGCGCACAATTCTGGTCTGAATCGGCTTGCCCTGAGTAGTAGCTGGCAATAGAGTTCCCTGATTCAGCCGTTCGAGATTCGCAGACCTAGATAGTCACGGCTGCCTGGACGATGAAGAAGTCATCTCCAAGTGAACCATACTGGGTCGTTCAAGACTATGAAGTTGCACCGAGTTTCAAGGAGCATGTATTCAAAGCTGAGTTAGCTGAGTTTTGTGTCAAGATCCCACCTAGAGTGTAGTGTTGCCGTCCACACCGGGGCGAACCACGGAAAGAATGGTCAGTAATTGGCCCCATGCTGTAACACCAGAGCTGGTTATGGTGTAAACAGTGAATTACTACCATCAAGTAGCACGCAAAGTGAGATTTCATAAAATATCACAGAAGGGGAAGAAAGAGCAAGCCTGGAGCACATTCCAGGATTCCATTCAACCCCATCCAGTTCGACATGAAACCCCACTCAAGACCTCTTCAACTTCTCCAACTTCTCCGGCACAAAGTATCATACAACTAGATAGAAACTTAAAATCCTATGAATCGAACTGTTCTCTTGACAGAGAATATCTATACATTTGGAGACGTAAAACTTCACAAAATCCGTCGCAGGAGGTACCTCAGCAGCGCGCTCCCCCTCGCTTGCTCTCTCGGAAAGACTTTCTTATGAGTCACAGTATACCGACGGAGCTGTGACAAAGAGCCAAATTTCCGAACTGGATCACCAGTGCGCTCAGAGTCTATAAAATCCATAATGTTGACATGGACCTTGCTAATGGCCTTGTATACCGATCCCAGGTCAGCGGCGGAAGATTAAGGAATCGATCCCAATACGAAGAAGTCGATGACACTACCTTTTTACAAGAAGTAACACTCTGTGGCACAGGGAAGACCTCCAGTTTCTCGCAGAGCAGTTGCAGAGTGGCAAGTTTGTTCTCGTCGACGCCGTAAAGCAACTCGAATTGGGCGACTACGGCTTCCCGGAACAAGGCATTGGCAGCTCGTTCTTTTTTGCAGTCCTTCTTCCAGCTGAAGAAGGCAGTCATGCGATGATACTCGGACCATGCCTCACTGTGTGGATCATAGTCGAATTGGTTGTATCTGGCAAAGAACTTGCCAATGGGGTCGCACGCTCTGGTTTTGCCCATTGCGTCTTCGCTTGTTGTTGGAACGAAGGGTATCGGAGAGAAGTATAGTTTACGACACGACCAAGCTGGGCAACAGAGGAGATGACGTGAAAGTTCTCGCCTCTCGGCGGGGATGTAGTTGAACTGAGGTTTTCAGAGCGACCTGACGGCGAGTGAAGCGGCAACAGCTCAGATTTGAAGGCTGAGCCCCCAGGGCCCGCCCGAGTTGTAATTTCACAGAGGATGCTTTTGGCGAGGCGCCTTCCGAGTTTCCTAGAACAGGACGCCGCAGATGGGCTGGGTCTTGGTGGGGTAAATTGGTGTATTCTGATTGGCCCATAAATCCCCTACAATTCTATGCATTCCACTATCAACCTCCTAGTGCCGAATCTCCTAGTCCCATATAACAGCGAATTTAACAGCGAATTTAACAGCGAATTCGACAGTGAATTTAATAGTAAATACATTGTTGAATTCTTTGGCGAATTAATCTATGCGTATTAAGCCACCAAGACTCACAGTGCACTCAGGTCAGGTCAGGTCGCTCCGAAAACAAACGCTGCCATAATAGTGAGCATGTTTGCCTTGGCAACGGAACGCAAACGCATTCAAAGCACGGTTCAAGAAGTGCCAACACCACAACCAAGGTGAATTGCAATGTTATTGCAATGCGATTCATGTCCTGTTAATTCATGGATTTGACACAGTAGAAAGACAATAAAAAGAGGCTGCAGTATATCAGCACCATGTTTTTTTGTTGGAGACTTTGTACGGGTTGGAGTGATAGTAGTCAAAGAATCACAGCTTGACTAGATGGTCGGGGTTGGATTGTGGCACTGAGCTCTCGCGCGATTACGTGCAGGGACGGAGAGGGACGGAGATACAATGGGAAGAAAGGGAAAAGGTGAAGTCAGAGGGCTGAGGCAAGATCACGTCTTTTAAGAATTCAAATCCAATTACCGAGGAAAGGCTCGAGTTCGTCGCGCATGCATGTACGTGTAACAGAAAGAGTTGGTATTTTCTTATCCGCTAGTAACTGCTTCGTTAAAACCTCGTGTGGTGAAACTGACATCAATTATTTGGTGGAAAAGTGGAACAGCTTCCTCGTTGATTTTTTCTCCGCCCCGTGCCGCGCTACTCGGCGCACTTGGCATTTCTGGTTTTCCCTCCGAGAATTCCCAATCCTAGCACATTTGTACGACGTCCATCAAGAGTGGATGGTGTTTTTTCTTGTTTCGGAAAACAAAGAAGAATCATTATGCCAGCTCCTGCTCAGGCCTGACTTGAGCAGCCTGCATTCCTTTTTGGCCCTGCTCGGCAACGAAGCTAACAGCCTGTCCCTCCTTGAGTGCCTTGAAGCCCTGGACCTCGATGGCTCTGAAGTGGACGAACAGATCAGCGCCACCGTCGGCCGGGGTGATGAAGCCGTAGCCCTTCTCGTCGTTGAACCACTTGACGGTTCCGGCTTGTCGGTCACCCTGTTGGTCAGCCATTTTTGCTTCTATCGCTAATTGGTTATTGTCTGGACACTTGAATGTAGCGGAACGAGCGCAGTACCTGTGTTGTTGACGAAAAAGAGGGGGAGAGGTGGTCGTGGAAATTGGTGGGATGAGGTGGAAGAGGAAGAAAAAAGTCACTATTCTTTCGAGTTAGATGAGTAAGATAAAAAAGCTCGCAATTTTTTCCTTCGGAGAAGGATCCGCTGTTTTATACCCGCCTGCATGTAAATTTGTGCTGGGTAAAATCACGCTAGCTGGCAAGTCGTGATGTGGCAAGTGCGGGGTCGGCAAATAAATTTCTCGTTCTTCCAAAACCAGGTGAGAACCTCTACTTACCTGAACAAAGAATGCGATGAAACCGGCTTGAGCGGGTCGTTTGGAGACGATGTTGTTGTTGTTTTTTCTCCTCGAAATGAAGACAAGGGAGCGGGGAGGAAATAAATAACAAATTCGCAAGGTTGTGTTGTGTGTCTGAGGGCAAACGACGCCCATATCACTCCAAGTCATGTGACTTCGGTCTGCCTGGCAGCTGTAACCAAGCACCTTGACGGCCGTTTGAGGACGGTTGTGTGCGGCGCAACGATCATGGCAGTTTAGAGCGTCTGGCTGATTCAATACGGAAGCAAGGCAGCTTTCGTGACGGCGTAGCACTTTGGGATGCCGTCTTGATGCCGTACCGCGACTTATCGAACCTTGAACCTTGGCTGCAGGCTTGATGCCTCGCTTTCGAGGGGAACAGGGTTCGCAACTACTGGCCTCGTTACATGAAAACTCCCGACGCTCGTTTTCACGCCCCATATACCGCGACTGGTCAGCAAGCTTATATTTCAGTCATGAGGAATACGAATGTGTATACGTCGTTCGCGGAAGAGCTATACGAATCCATGCGAAGGCGTTGTCAGATGCTTCCGCCCGGCCCCAATGCTCAACAGATCAGTTGTGTTAGAGAGGACGAGGTATCGTCTACGGTAACCAGCCAAGTCGAATGCAATGAATGTGTAGCCATCTGCTGACAGTTCCGAAACATACCACAACCCACTTGGCTCGTTCAATACTTGATCTAATGCTCGCTATATTTTGTTCTACTGGGCTTGTCTCTTCAAGATCGATGTCAAAGTCAAGGCGACGATGCGAAACAAACCGCTAAGAAAAGACGGAGCGACGGCAAGGTGGGGCAAGGGTCGTCGCTTAGCCTGATAAGGAACGCATGAAACAGTTTTCCAGCATGATGTGGCAGGGTTTGCCCGCGAAGCCTCCGTTGTGTATTGTGGAACATAAAGATGTTCTTCCATTTCCCTACGGACGATCATATCTTTGTGACATAATCCGATATGTTGTTCTCGTTACTATGTCACGTTTACCTGGAATCCATTCGTCGCAAAATCTCGGCATTTTAAGAGGTTTAGATAATACGCATTCGGCTAACACCGACAATCCTGGTCTATGCCCCAACACAGCATGAACACTTATCAAATGCTGCATCAAAAGAACAGTACTTTGCATGGGGTGGCCCCCTGCCATCTCCCGGATTCAATGGACACGCGATTCAGCCAGGTTCTAATGGCATGATCGCACCGAGATTCCCACTATTCTGCAGCTCTGAATAGACGCTGAGAAGTTGTGTTTCAAGTCGTGGGCATCTTATCAAGATAAAGCAACCCAGGACAAGGAATTGGGTGAAACAATCGTCTCGTCTGTGCGCATTTTCCTTTATCTCGGCATGTATCAAGTGAATATGCGCCTAACCGTTCGCGGCAGATTGCGTGCATTGTTGTATGAGCTATTTCGTTCACAATTCAGGATCCATGCCTTTACACATCAACATCCTTCGTGTTTTGTCATGTCCAAACTGTAACTCAATGACACAACTCGCCCGTGGTTTCTGCATCATTCAGTTGCGATGGTTAGGGGCGATACATCATGTCATCGAATGCAATTACGCCGGTTGATGGAAAGAAAGAAACCTAGGCTGATTCTGTTTTGTAGACCAAGACCGACCACTTACACTTACTACAGGTCACTGAATGGCGTACCCAACAAGCAACGACTCTGCTTGCGTCCCTCGCCAGTAAAGCTCGCTGAAACAAAATGGTCCCCGTTCTGCGAAATGTAGCAACGATACAGGGGGAGCCGAACCCGCGACTCGGGTCGTATGATTATACGCAACATACCCAACAGGTCACAAGGGAAACTGACCTACACACCCTGGATTTGGTGCAAGCAAAGAACGCGCGCCGACTTTGCACTCGTACAGCATTACGTCCGTACATACAGCCCCCGATTGCTCATCACGAAGCAGGCGCCAGCTTTGCTCGGCGCTGAAATCGGGAGGTAGTTGTCGCAACACACGCCATTGACGGGAACCTGCTCGAGTAGCAAGGCCCTCAATCACTGTCATTCCAGAGAGACGGCAATTGCCTGCATCCTCCGGTCTCCGACCAAAGTGATGATCCAGCGAGGTGAAAACCTTGGCAGTTGCTTGCTCGGCAACGATTCGATCATTCGCAGCGTTGTCATTCACTGCAATCAGATCGAGCCACTCGTTGGTGTTGCAAGGGACTCCCTGGCCGCAGCCAATGTTGAACCACCTCATAGGTATTGATCTCATTGTTGATGATAGAGTCGGCGATTCGGCCGTGACCTAGAATCCCGTTGTTCCCTGATATCTCATCTTGATTAGGCCACCTCTTCCGCTTGACCGAAGGATAGTCCCCCGCAAGCAATTCCCCATTGCTGTGCATGGCCGCTCTAAGCAGCTTCCAGGATTTAGATGAGTTAATGCATGCACGGAGCTGGATGGGCTTGGTCGCGCTGGGTATGTGCAGTGCCTAACTCGTTTCGTCCAAAGCTGGAATCCCTAACCCCGAGGATGCGCGCAAGTACATTCCGAATGCTTCGTCTGCAAGGGTAGTGAACCAGTGGGAGACCAGGTAGGACCAGTTACTGATCTGTTTTCCGATCGGCCACGTGGTGTGGCTGCTTTATTGACTGGCCCCCCTGCAGATTGATGAGTTCGCATACTTGTTATCGAGACATTTGTACTGACACTTCAATAGATGTACACTAACGTCTATTTTGTGTAGGCCGGCAAATATCGTCAATCATGTTCGTCCATCGTCGTAAGAGACTGCTCGTCAATGTCTATTCAACTGGTGAACCCCGGGATGGCTCATGCGGCTGTCGTCATCGTCTGCCATACTGATTGCCATACTGATCGCGGACCACTGCTTAACAGACGGCTTTTGCGATGAATGATCAGTCGAGCCCGACATTGACCTCGACGGCGGACCAGAGAACGACGGAGTAGTCATCATAGGTAGGGTTGGATGTGTTGGCGTAGGTTTTCAGCGAGTTGAGTCGCAGAACGGAGACGATTTTCACTCTACTTTGAGGCCATCAATCTTGTTCTAAAGGGGCCTAAGTAAGGACAGACTCACAGCAAGCCAGTCATGAGCATGAGTGCCGCTCCAATCTTCTTCCAGTGAAGCCTCGGCCTTTTGATTTGAAACAGAGGAAAAGCGATACGCCAAAAATCGACGGCAATATTGACTCTCGCGTTGATCCAGCCAGAAACATTAGTGTTCACACAGTGGCCCTTAACAGAGCCGGCTTGTATTATACCAAACCTCATCCAACTGTAACTCACAAGTTCACATTAGAAGGCACCTTTGAACACGAAGCCAACGCTGAATGCAAAGTGTAAAGCAATGGGTGCCAACCATAGTTTGCGAACGACTCCGCCTGGAAAGATGGCCAGATGGAACACGGAGAGTGTCAACTCGACGAGCGTGAACAGAGTCAGGCACAGAAGCTCCATGATGTTACAGGCGTAGGGCGACCACTACCGCAGTGATGAGTCCCAGCACGATGTTGACGACGAGAAGCTCGACCGATTTGTCATGAATTGGAGCATCGCAAGCGATTTCCGTCACATTTCTTGCGACTGTATTGTCGGCCAGGGCGCCCCTGTCAGATCAACGGATAACGAAGTTAAAAATGAAGCTTTTACTAGTGCCGTGGCGATCTTGAAGAGCGAATTTCAATGTGACAAGTTCATAGAAAACTATCACCAGAACTAGACATTATATTTCGACCACTATTCGATATTCAACAACCCGCGCTCCTACTACCAGAGACAAGCAAAGCAGTACAGACAAGCGAAGCTCAGCAACCATGAGGGTCACCCCGAACAATAACATTACAGCTCCCCCCTCATAAAAGCCTGACCTCTTGTCCAGTACACAGCTGTGCCGACGTGACACTCTTTCAGAATAGCATCCGCTCCATGGCCTATTTCCGCGAAGCTGCTCAGCTCAACGGGATGGTCGTTCTGCCCAAAACGAAAAAGAAGGGGGAAGAAGAAAAAGTTGCAAAGTCAGCAAAACCGCCTCGATCTCGTAGCCACAATGCGCGTCAAACCTTCAAAGGCAAAAGGGAAAAGGGGGAAAATCTTACATCGTTGCACCACCAGATGGCGCTGTCCCAGCTACAACTCACTCTGCCGCACATCTTGGGCCCCGCCCTGCTTCCCGGTCTTCCCGGGATTCTTCTCAGATGCTCGGATTCCTTCGAACGAGGCCCTTGTCTCTGGCACGGTACCACTTGTGCACTTTGCTGTCGCAGACGATGTGCTCGATCTCTCCCCTTTCCACGAGACCCGAGTTGCGAGTCTGCACAGCAGTCGCTTGGCCGATCTCTCGTTCCCAGCTGGGGTTGCGCCTGATCAACCTCTGCTTGGACCTGTTCGATGGTTCCGGTGAATTCGGCGCAGGGCTCTCCGAGCTTGACCTGGACGTTCCAGTGTAGGTCCATCACCCCGTAGCCAGGGATGGGGGGCACTCAGAGCGAGGGCCTTTGGGCGAAGAACCGTGAGTCTAGGATCACGGGTTGTATGTTGGGAGAATCGGGGTTACTGACCTGTGCTGCCGTCAACGACAGCAGAGCGAGTGACTCGAGGACAGCCATGATGACGAAGTTGTTGTGACACACGAGCTTGCGAGATATCACGGCCGGATGATGCTCTGCGAAATAGGGCCGTCTATATATCCATCCTCGCAACCCTCCTCCCAAGAGGTCATCAGTGATCACCTGCTTTCGCGACATGCGCGATTAACTCGGACACAATGCTCTGACGTCCTGGTGGAATTGGCAAAGCAACGGGCACGAATTGGCCATGATGATGTCGTCGGGAACCTCGATGTAGTGAAGCTACGCTACGGGAATATTTTGCAAACAAACGCATCGAGCAACTGGGCTTCATATCATGTTGCAGCCAAAAACATGGTTGTCAAGTGATGCCTGCAGCGCTTGCGCCGTCGTCCACGTCGGCTACCAAGCACCCAATGAGAAAGACTCATGATTCCTGCAAAAGCGCATCAACAATGTTTTTGTCATGGGGTGCAGAACAATAAGATTCTTCGGCTGTCTTGGAATCATTGCGCAGCACTGAGCATGCTGCTGCCTTGACTGTACAAGATGTGCATTTTCCGGGACGTTGACATTAACATTTGTTTATCCATCTTTTCCCGGAACAAAAGTTGACTGTCTTGTGGAGGCAGACATTCTGAAACTCAACTCAACAGAGGCAGCGTTTCTTCCAAGCCCGGAACATGCACCATCGCCGCCATCGCCGCCATCGCCGCCATGGGATGATTCAGAATTTCCAATGCTCCTCCTCGACTCGGTCCGTCCCTTCCTCGCCCGGTAAATCTCCTGCGCCACTGCCTGGACCTGCTCGTGCGCCCTCCCCGCCGCCCTCCACACCGCAGACAAGCCGTGCAGAGCAGCAATGTCCAACCGCACCAGCTGCCGGATCCTCTCGTCCGCCCCCGACGCCAACGGCGCCCACTGCGAGAGGTGGACGACGGCCGACAGACTGACGATGCAGCTGAAGAAATGCGAATGCGAGATGAGAGGCACCCGGTGCGTAATCATGTTGCTGATGGCGGCGGCCGACTCCACGACGTGTCTCGTGTGTGAAGTCCCGCACCCGCAAGAGGTGACGTCGCCCGCGGGCGAGGAGGAATCGAGGACCGACAAGGGCTGGTGGAGGAGAATAGACGTGGCGTGGCTGATCATGTGTGCCTGAAACATCATCTCATCCGGTGATCCGTCGGGACACAGCGACGCTTGCTTCTCGTGCGGGAGACCCAGTCTCCATGCCGTCAGGAGACGCTCTGTCCGATCGAGGTGTTGGTGTTCGTGTCGGGGATCAAATGAGCGGGATGCGCCGAGGATGCGTGCCGAGAGGATGCGGTGCGCAAACGAGGACAAGGAATGGCCTTTGTCCTGCGACAAGTCTTGGTTCTCAAGGTCCTCGATGTAGACGCGGCTTGCGGGGATACACTCCAAAGTTCACACCCCCGGGTCAGTCTTTTCAACCCACAAGTTGTAACCTTGCTTGACAAAGCAATAAAAAGGGCAACTCACATCAGACATGTACTCGTGCTCCTCGCAAGGCAGCGCTACGTCGGCGCCGACGTCGCAAAGAACAAAGTCGCTTGCCCTGCGCACGCCCGCCATCACGGCATCAACAACATAGAGCTCCCACCACGTGCGCCTCCAACTCTCCTCCACGGCCCGCGTGCCGGAGCCGTAAAGGGACGCAAAGTGCCTCGTGTTCAGGCCAATCTCCAGCGCGAGATGCTCGGCGTCCCTCAATGCGGCAGTCGCCTCTCCTCGTCTGTCGCACCCGTCCAGGCCGAGCACCAGCAACATCATGGCTTGCAAGAGGAAGCCGCGCCTCCGGACTCGCCCCTCGGCCATCTGACGACGGGCCTTTTCGTACGCTTCATCCCGGAACCCAGGAGACACTGGCAGATAGAGGGACCCGATCCAGGCCATGGCCGCACGCAGGGGCCGCACCTCGTCCGTTCGCTCGGCCATGACCCGCTTCAGCTGCTCCTGCGGAAGCACAAACGGATGCGACGCGAAGAAGTAGTGGTAGAATGAGGAGATGCACCGCTCCGCGCTGCACTCGACGGACGATACGTGCGTGCCTCGAGTCCACGGCGACGGCGCCTCTTGGAAGAACGCTTCCGTCCCGGCATCCTCGCTCCCTGAACCACCACTCCCCTCTCCATCTTGCGAATCCGCCACATCAATCACGCACTCGTTCTCCAAACTCGATCCGACACACCTCGAGCAAGTCGTCCTCGCAGAAAGCACTTCCGCGGCCGGCGATGAGTCCGCCATGATCATGTCCGAGAGTAAAGTGGCGGTTGTATGAGCGGAAATGGGAATGCGTACTCGAGTTCCCAATGCTCATCATCCAGCCGGCCCCAAGCACGAGATGCACGCGGGCATCGAAACGCCATCGGCGACCAGCCCGCCAATCGAAACAAGGGGTCATGCACCGAGAGTCGGCGATTGCTCTGCCCAAAACATCCACAACGAAAAGCCACGGAGACGGTCGCACGGCATCGCTGCATGAATCGTCGAAGGACCGGACCTGTCTCTGGGGATTTGCCTCCAGGGAGGGGGAGAAGAAGGGAGGAAAGAGCCCTTGCAGAGAGAACACCGTGGGTGCGTGCGCGGGTCAAGAAATGAAGGGGGCAGAAAACGCTCTCCATGACTTGGTGATGGTCCCTTGCACCTTGGGGCAAACAGCTCACGTCTTGCCTAAACTTCCGCTCTGCATGACTCAATGTCATCCTACGTCGCCGAACACATGCACGCCGGCCGGCATTCAAGTCCCGAGGTCGCCGAGTCGTAGCAGCTACTTGCAGTACGGACGTAGTAGTAAGTACCAACTTCTCCAAGTACCACTTTGCCCGCCACTTGCCAAGGTACCAAATTCCCCCCCCCCCCACCCTGGAGAGTGGAGACTACCAAAATTGGCAAGTCGCCGACGCACCGTTGGACACACTGCATTCACATTTCACATTGTATCGAGTAAAAAGACTACACATTACAGAAAACTTTCATCAACGCTGGTTCTCTCAAATGCTACTGTCCTCTGGACCGAGACATGTCGCTTTCGCAATGGTAAACCCCCTCTCCAGCGCTGCCTCCCGTGCCATTACTTGCTTCTACTCTTATTGCCCTTTGTCTTGCCCTTCTTTCCACCCTTCGACTTCTTCTCCCGAGTAGAATTTGTGCTTGTCGGGGCAGTCGTTTCCTTGTCAATCCAGTCCAGATCGCTGTCGGCAGGACTGACTGATGCCGTCGTCGTGCTTTGCTCAACGGCTTGCCTCATTGATTCCCTCATTTGTTCTACCGACATTGTCAGGCACAAGCTAAACCAATGCTGGAACTGTTCCTCGTCAACAGCCTCTTCCAACTGCCACTCAAGCCACCTTCCTGGCTTGTTGTCGGGCCATCCAACATATCTGTTGAACTTTTGAAGTCCGGGCTGGCAACTCTGGTTGTGTATCAATCTATTCGGCCAGCGTCTAGTAATCTTGTTCTTTTGCATATACGTCAAGCCGAGAAATCCTCTCTCAAAGATGCTGCGCACGTCCCGATTTTTGTCTTGTTCCAGCAATTGAAACCCGAAGAACCTTGGGTCGTAGAGAAATCTGTGGCAACCATTAGCTTTTCCCAACTCGGGTAGGCTTTCGACTGGATATGTGAGAGTCTGTGGCGTACCGATCCGAGTATACATCCCAGTTTTTCTACATCTGTAAGCCGATACGCCGTCGAGCTATCTCTTGCGGTTTGGGAAACGACGCCGGCGCCGCGCCACTAACGGGAACACTTGCTGTGTAATCGTCCAGGGCTGTTGACGTGGGCATTAGTAATTCCGATACGTCGTTCACGGTCCCTTTGTTCTTTTCCATTTCACCCTGCTGTACGCTTTCTCGTGTCATGGTGAGCAAAGTTGCACATGGACTTGCCCACGTGTCGTACAAGAATCTTGTGGCAATCAATAAGCAAAGAGCAGGATGTTCGTCCTACAATTCACCAAGCTTCCGTTTTATCAGCACTTCTTCCACGTCCCATCCTTGGGGGAATTGGTTTCGGGTCCAACTCACTTCCATGCGATCAAACTTGTCCTCTGGCTTAACGGACAATTTCAAAGGAAGCATCAATGGCCACGAGCAACATAGATCAATCTCCAACTCCAGCCGCTGGGAAACAATTTGGAATTGCACCAGCAAATCTCTCAAGTAGAAGAACATTTTTCCGTATACGTCATTACTAGCAGGAAAGCCCTTGGCTGTGAAATCAAGAAGCTCCATGGGCCACTCCGAGAGAGGTTCTGCGGTAGCCCCTCGTGGATACGCAACGCCGTCGCGAAAGAACATCCTTACTGTTGCGTCAGCAAATCTCATCAATTTTTATTCATCCTCATGTGGCAATCATACGGGTTTGGGACATTGAAATCCTTCCTTGGATGGCCGTAAGGAAGCAAAAGGCCATCCGCCCGCCATCGAGACAGTCCCAGAGCCCTTGACCGAGTCATAGGAGCGGCAGTCTCGCAGTAGCGTTGTATGTTTTCTAACCTGTCCCTGACTCGGACGCGTATCTCATCTGCCAGAGAAAAACTTTGTTTTGCCTCGAGTGCTCGCTTCAGTCCATTTGACTGCTCAGTAGAGAGAGTGCCCGTCAGCCTGACATTTCGCTGCTCCCATCCGAATGTCTGTGTTTCTCCACTGGCATGCTCGGGGAACGCTGTTGAGCACAAGCTGGGTACTAAATCCTTCTGAAGGTCTTCCAGGTTATTCTGTACATGAGCGTAGAGGTAATCTGGCAACCTTGCGGAGTACCACAGATGGATTAAGGCCTCAGCATTGGTGATTGGTTTACGGTTCCTCGAGAAACATAGCAGATGAAGACCATGAAACGTTCGTAGAAAGTCGAAAAACGTTGCAGAATTCAGGGTAAATTTGAGTCGTGGTTTGGCATTCCCAGGTATTTTCACCACAGAGTATATCAAATGTCGTAGCGGGAACACTTTTTTGACCGAACATCATTATCTTGAGCCAACCATGTCTTTGTTCTTGTTCTTGTTGTTCATTTCTGAAAAGGGAATAAGATCAGCCGCACGTACCGCCGCTGAGAAGAATATTGAGTTGACCGTCAAACTCCCCGCCCTCGGTTTGCTTGCTAAAATGTATAACATCTGTAGCGGCATAGCTGGCCCAAGCTGTTCGATACCTCTTGGACTCAACTGGCTCAACGGACACCACATCGTCCAATGTAATTTTGTCATAATACCGGTTGTTACAGTCTTTTCTATGTGTCGGCCAATCGAGCTTTCTACATGCATCACTACAATACTGGGGATGTTAGCCAAATAGACAGCACCGTCTCGACATTAGACAGCATGCTCTATTTACGGAGACAAGGAGGCATTTTGGACACGAAATCGTTGGCTTGCCGTCGCAGGCTTCGCCTTGTGCTGTCACTGCAGAGCAGATGGGCTGCGTTGGCTGAACTCCGCTCATGTCGGCAGTCAGCTGAGCGAGTACAAAGTATAAAATACTAGTAATCGACAGATCTATCGGGACTCCGAGGCCGGCTGTCGGGAGTTAATCGTAAAAGTGCAAGGAAAATAAGAGTGAAGATGTCTGGTACAGCACTTTGCAGATACAGAGTCCGCACCTAGTAAGAGATAAGTTTTGGCCAGATATGTCAGGTCACGACGTGTGACAAGAAAAGAAATCTATTAGGCAACTTTGACCGCCGACTGGCAACTGGCAACTGGCAACTGGCAACTGGCAACTGGCAACTGGCAACTGGTGGAAGGGGGTCCTGCCAAGTTTCACGAGATTTCGACAATTTCGACTCCAAGTACGAATGAACATGCAAGACATGTTCGTGCGCATTCAACACATCAGAGTTGACCATCCATCAGTCCACCTCAATCCACCCACGATTGCAACCATGACAGCAAACGACACAAGCACGCTCGTTGTGCCATAAATGTACGCACTTTGCCGCCTCAGACTATTCAATTCCGCAACCCACGTCGAAACTGTTGTCAAGCACCCACAGAAGCCATCCTCTACGCCTTGAAGGACTTGGCATCCCACGATGCCGCCGCCGCCCTGCACATGGGCAATATCCAACGCCATGCTCAAAACAGCCGTCCCGATGACATTTGCAGCGAACGTTCCGAGTGGGAAAGTAGCCATCTTGCCATTCAGGTAGAAGGCCAGATAGAACCGGGCCAAGCAGCCTAATGGCGAGAAAACCAGTGCGAATACGATCTGCCCTCGCCATTTGTCGTGTGGCGGGAGGGCAGCCATCAGGACTGCCCCCAACCAGCATCCCCAACCCAGCAGGACAAACAAGGGGTCCATGAACTTCCGCGTGGTTGGAAAGGGAAACGACGGAATGATGGGTTCGGTAGCGATAGCGCAGTGCGCGCCAAACATCAACCCGCCCAGTGACAGCGCCACCGTGGTAATTACAACCGCCACCATGGCCATGAACGAGTAGCCGCCGTTCCTACTTTCGGCAGTGACTCCAAAGCCCGGCGCGACTAGATCGTTGGACATGGCCAAGAAGACGTCGCGGATCAAAGCAGAGAAGCTCGTGAAGCTGCCACAAAAGCCGGTTGCCAGCCCGACGTACAGCGGAATGGTCTTTTTGCAAGCGAGATGTGCTTTCTTGGCCGCCACGAGATCCACGCTCGGGCGGCTGGGGCCAGATCCTTGGCCGCCCTCTTCTTCGTCTTGTTTCTTCGCTTGCGCTAGCACTCGGTCGTACGTTGCAGTTCCCCATTCCCGGCGGAAAAGCATTCGGTCTTCTGCCAGAAAGCCCATGACAAGACTCCCTCCGAAATTGGCCCATAGCGTGGTAAACAGCACGGGTGTGTCGACATAGTGCGTCAGGGCTGTGAGGCCCAGCCTTGCGAGCGTGCCTACGATTGCAAAGAAGACGAGATATGATAGCGTGTAGAGTTGTGTGAGCTTTGGCGACGTGGTGTTCCCGTCATGGTTCTCTTCCATGGAAGTCGGGGGGGGTTGCCGGGATGGCCTCTGTGTTCGTCCCTCATGGCTCCGGAAGTCGCGCAAGGTTAGGCTATGCGTGCGCTCTGCCGCGACTTGGCTAAGATTTGCACGGTTGTCGATGACGTGGAAATTCTCTCCAGGTCGGTCATGGCAGGGTTTCGCGCTCACCAATAATCCAGCCGTGTTTTGCGCGGCCAAAGCCATGACGCAGTGCCTCGGTTTGTGGTGATGGCATGGCCTGAAGCAGGTCGGTATCAATGCGTCGGTGCGACACGATGCGCGTTTGAGACTGACCGGTGAGTAAGTGATTGATGAGACTGATGATGGATGGGAATTGTTATTGTTGGGAAATGACGGGGGTTAAGACGGGTTGGTGCACAATCCACAATCCGCAGCGGATAGATGGCCCCGCTTGCAGTCCGCCCGCCTGTTCAACCCCTCCAATTCCCCCCCAATTCCCCCCCATTCCCTTCTCCATCCACGGCTGCCATGCCGCCAAACCCCATCGTAACCCGTTCTCATCCACATCGTAGCCCACATCACTTACTTCACTTTATTCCTCCATCTCCTCGGCTTCTCGTCCCTCCACCACCAGCAAACCAGCTCCCACTCCGAAAATTATTTATTTTTTTATAAAAAGAGAAGGAAATAAAAAAGTTCACCATGTCGTCCCTCCCCAACGTCCACGTATCGCAACACCCCAGTCTACGCGCCAAGCTCAGCCAGTTGCGCTCCCAATCAACCACTTCCAAAGACGTCGCCACCCTCGTCCACGACATTTCGCTCATCCTCGCCGTCGAGGCACTCGCCACCAACATCTCGCCCGTCGACGGCCCAAAAGTATCCAACCCCAGCCTCAACCCCAACCCTCTCCGCCCGCTCGCCCGCTCGCCCGCCCTCTTTACCAAATACTCACTGACTCCGGGAAATAACCCAAGGACCAAACACCGCTCGGCTTCGAGTACGTCGGCACCGCTGTCCGTCCGCAAACCATGTGTATTGTGCCCATCCTCCGATCTGGTCTCGGCATGGTACAAGGTATGCATCCCCCCCTTTGAGTCGCTATTTAATCCCCCCTCCCCCCCCCCCCGAGCCGAGAACCATTAATATCCGCCCCGATATAAAAATAAAAATAAAATGCTAGGCGTGCAGACGATTCTGCCTGTTCCCGTGCCAGTCCACCACCTGGGCATGTACCGCGAGCCGTCGACGCTCGACCCCGTGGAATACTACAATAACCTCCCGCACCACGCGCCCGGCTCGGCATCCGATAGCAACGCCAGCAGTCTTGCTATCCTCGTTGATCCCGTCATCGCCACGGGCGGCACGTGCGCCGCGGCGGTCCAGACGCTTCGCGAATGGGGCGCCAGGAAGGTCCTTGTCTTGTCGATTCTGGGCGCCGAGGAGGGCGTCAGCAAGGCTGCGGGGGAGTGGCCCGAGGGGACGGAGCTGTGGATCGCGGGCATAGATGCCGGGTTGACTGGGGAGGGGATGCTGCAGCCTGGGATGGGGGATGTCGGCGACAGGTTGTTCTTGACGATGGGCAAATGATTGTTGCGAGTTCTGGCGTTTGTCCTGGCATGAACTTGGTTGATGGATTGGCCGGCATTGTGTTGCCGTGCTCACCGTGCTGGCCACATGGGAACGAGTTGGTTGCATGGGATTGTAACGGAGTATATGCAATGCATCAGGACGGAAGGCCTTCTCGACAAATCCTTCATTGGATCGCGAATGGCTCCTCGTCCAACACCGTCTTCTCTTTCCAAGACTCCAGAATCCACTTCTCCCCAACCACCCTGGGCATCTTCTCCCGAGAGCAAATCTTGTTCCTGACCTCATCGGCCACAGCCCCAATCTCCATCGCGTCCTCACCGACCAGTACCACATGCGTCACTTTGTCCCCCAGTCGCTCTTCCACCTTCCCGCCCGCATACTTCACATAGTGAACCAGCTTGTTCACCAGGTTTGAATCCACACCGCCCACGACACGCACGTGTACCACGCACCGCCGGAACATGAACCCTCGTAGATGTGAGAGCCCCTTGCCGCGCTCTTCCAGCTCGCCGAGGAAATGGTCCTCGTCAAACGACGGCCCGTCAGTTTCTGATTTCGGCATGTCAGCCAGGATTTGCCTCAGTTCCTCCACCGAAACATCGCGTGCGAAGCTGTCGCCGTACATGTCCGTGTTGTCCGCCGCGATCGCTGCCAACTCCTCCGTTGCATGGAGCAGGTGGCCCTTTTCATATGGCAGCAGGAACGAGCCCTGTTGCTCGACGCAGTCCTTGATCCATTTGGGCTTGATAATGTTCGCCCCGCCTCCCTTGATCAGACTTGCCACTTTGACGACCTTCTTATCGGCCACGAGAACCATGTGAGATCCCGGCAGCGCCCTTTGCGACACTGCCCCGCCGTTCTCCTTTATGATGGTCTCCAGTTGCGCCTTGGTCTTTTTATACGGCTTCAAGGATTCGGAAAGCACGCAAAATTCCAGTCCCTCAAAGATCTTGGACTTGTTGCCTTCAAACTCGGGTGGAGCGGCGCCCTGTCCTGCAATGACCAACTCGCGCCTGGCGCGCTTGGGTTTCCTGCCTTTTCGGTCCTCCAGCGTCATGGCTTTCTCTTTGGCCTCCTCATCCACCCGCCTGCGGAGCTCTTCAAACTCATCGACGGACAGGGCCGAGTCCCAGCTGCGATCGAGTCGAAGCCTTCGGAATCGTGGAAACCGCAGCGTGTACCCGCGGGCGAAACTATCCGAGGGTCCTGCGCTGGCCGCTTTTGCTGATATGACGACTGAGTCCTTGGGCCGGATCCACATGTCTGGTCGTTCCAGCTGTCTGCTCTCGCCGCCGCCCAGCTCGATGTACTTGGTAGGCGGGCGTTTGCGGTCCCATTCCATCCATTTGCCCTCGGTGTGGTGTCGAATCTCTGCGTAGTCCTCCCCGCGGAAGCCTCCCCCGACTTTGAAAAAGGAGAAGCATTTCTCGGGATCCTCGCCAGCCTGAATGTGGTTTTGGGACGCGCGAAGCCCACAGAGAAAACTGGACAGTGTGCCGCCTCGTCGCCCCGAGCCGTAGTAGCCGCCAATGATGACACAGTCGAGGGACTCGCCAAACTCGGACATGTATTCTGGCTTCACTTTCAGCCAGTCGTCGTTTCGACTGTTCAGGCGATACATGGATCGCGGGTTCTTGAGGACGAGTCCCTCGGATGCTGTTGCCACAACTTCCCGGAGCATGGGCTCAATGGCATCCGCTGTCGTTGCGGCGACATATGTGTGCACCTCGAGCCGTCGATGGACCGACTTGACGGCCCTTTCGAGTGCCTTGCGCCGGTCACGGAGTGTGTACTGGATAAGTGACTTGTCATTGAGGTATACAATGTCGAAGACTCGAAACACGGGTCGATGACCAGATGCATCTGACCCAGACTTGTTCTGCTGCTCCGCGAGGGCAGCCGTCTTGAGCGTCCCAAAGGGAACGATTTTGTCCACGCTCATATCCCACGTAATCATCTCGCCGTCGAGTATCAGGTTCCGGACCCCCGGCGCAAACGCATTCTTCAGATGGCGAGTCAGGCTCGAATCGCTGTCCAAGAGCCCATTCCCATACAGATATGTGTACTCTTTGGCTTTCCGTGACCAGAAGCAGAACCTCTTCCCGCCGGGACGCTGAGCATCTGCCACCATGTGCATTTGCATGCGTTCACCATCCAGCTTCTCCTCGATCCAGAACTCGGCGTCCGCTTCGGTCGGCCGCAGGAGCTCAGCCATTCTCTGGAAAGAGGCTGGCATTTGAAACTGGGCCAGCTGAGGTTGAAAACACTGCATCAAGGAGATACCCGCATCCTCCTGCTCCAACCTGACTTCCGGGTCATACAGCTCCCAACAGACGCGTCTCAGACTGGAGGACACGCTAAACAGAGTCTCGCCATCCGGATGCCACAGGTACAGAAACGTCTTTTCCGTCGCACCAACCTTCATCTGCTTGAGAATGATGCGAATCAGCCATAGCATTTCCTCGGCGTTCATGCGATTGTAAAAAGTCTCCAAGACGCGCAAGTTCTCTGCCTCGCCAGTCGATGCAGCCAGCTTATCCAACTGCTCATTCACCTCGGCAATGGTCATGTCCCCGACCTCTGTTCTCATGGGTCTCTTGGAAATGACCTCGTAGCATCTCCCGGCAAAATCACCCGCCATCCGGGCACCCATGGTTTGCCCCGGGAGCTTCCAATGTAGGAGGTTGTATCCATCTTCGGAATTCTTGTCAATCTTGATCAGTTTCACGAGAAGCTTCCCTATGGCATTCTCTTTGAGGCCGTACGTGCCGCGGTCACGGTCCTTGTCAGGCAAGATCAGGCGCAGCGCGGGGTAGAAGTCATTGCCGACCTCTTTACGCCATCGATTGATGAATCTCTCGATGATGTGCCGCCGCTGTTCTTGCGGCGAGAGTGATGTAGCGCCGTGCGGACCCTTCTTGCGCGCCTGGCCGCCGCCAGACGGCTGCTTCTTGTTCTCGTTGAGCGGGTTGAAGAGCTGCAAGAAGAGATCTGAAAAGGCCAGAGTTTTGGAGTGATTTCTTGGCCGGTTAGGGTATCTGCAGGGGGGCCAGGGTTCGTTAGTTCCATGTTCGAGAAATACATGCACTTGTTGGAATCGTGTCAATGGGAGAGGCAGTCCAACTTTTGCTCAAGCTCTTCTTTAGCCGGCCCAATGGCTGCATACTGCATCTCTTCCTCGCGCTCAGCATCCGCGTCGGGAGATTTCGCCCTCGCACGGGTGCTCATCGTGGCGGGGTTCTCTCGAATCTCGATGGCGCGTAAGAACTGGGGGGGTCGGACGAGCCGTCATTCAAATCGCGTGCGATGCACAACTTGCCTGCATCCTGAGAAGCATGGCGGTAGATATTCCGCATCGACGGCTGCACACGTGTCCGAGGAAAAGAAAAACGGAAGAAACGAACACGGCTGGAGGCTGTTTCCATGTAGGCAGCCATCGTGAATGTTTTTGGGGACAATCTAAAGAGCTGCTGATTGGCCCAGGGTTCGAGGGGCCCACGCCTCTTTACCCCACTACATGGCATTGAAATCATAGCAGCATTCTAATGTTACAAGGCATATAGGGAATAAAATACGCACAAATTAGTGGCCAGTCCCTCTTTTTTCGTGCAACATCTAATCTGTCCCATCGTCAGCCATGGCGGCATCTCTATGTCGCTTACAGTAGCCTGTCTGTGCCTGGTCACGTTCAGTTCAACCCAGAAATATAAACTACGTGACACAATGTATTCTGGGGGGGGGGGGGTTTCGGGGGTATTCTATGTTCAGGGTTTGTTTCTTCTACACAAGAATCGCTGGCTATAACCTTATACAACCCTCCCCTCCCACCATGAAGCTAAGTCCTCCTCGGCCGCCTCTTTTCCTTCTTCCGGATTGACAAAATCTTCTGCCGCTGCGCAACCCGCACAAACCACGAATAAATCATGTCTCGCATCAGGATCAGGATCGTCGCTATCGCTGTCGGCACCGCACAAGCCCAGCTAATCGAGAGCCACCATCCTTGTCAGTAACAATGTACAATGTATTTCCAGACCGTTCCATCATAGAGACAGTCGAATGGGAAAAAGGGGTCCGCACTCACAAATACCATATCCCGTGATGAATCTCGGGAAATCCAGACTCGGCGAAGTTCTGCCCGAAAAACCCGGTGATGAACGTCAGCGGCAGGAAGATGATGGTCACCATGGTCAATTGCCTCATTGACTGGGACTGGTGGGCTGAAATGGTGTTGAAGATGAGATTGATCAGGTTCTCCGAGGACTGTTTCAGCTGCTGCAATGCTTCCGTGGTGATGATGCAGTGGTCCAGGGCGTCGCCGAGGTAGGTATGCGTTTGGGGCGTGACGATGACACCGCTGGCTGGGTTTTCGAGCTCCTTGTTGGCAAGATCTTGGGGGAGGCATGTACGGTGGTCGCGCAGGACGTTGACGAGATTGTCTATGGGGTTCAAGAATCGCAGCATCTTGTTGATCTCGCTGATGCATATGTACAGCTGACGACATTGCTTCATGCTTGGGGCGGTAAGCACATCAAGCTCCAAGTCGCCCAGGAGGTCGGTGTAAACGGCTGTCAGGGGTAGGGCAAGGTCAATCACGGCATCGATGATGGCCTGGACGAGGAGCGAGGCGTCACATGATTCCCGGAGTATCGTGCCCGGCGTGCTGAGCCGTGTGACGATGGGTCGTTCCACATCAGCAGCAGAGATTTCGAAGAATGAAATCACAGTGTTGTCGTTTGTGAGGAAAATGGAGACTTGCTCTGCTGACACAGCCATGTTGTACTGTGCCAGAGAGGAATTCCGCTCCATAAAGTCGGTTCGCGCCTCGTTCCCGGATGCATGGTAGCGCTGCAAAGATCGGAGCATAGCGGTTTGCTCGAGCGTCGAGCCATCCGACAAGATTGGCCCTCCATTGGCGTCTCGGATGTGTCGCTCAGGGTCCATATCGCTCTGCCGTTGATCCTTGCGTCCGAATCCCTTGAAGAAGCTCTTCACCTTTGATTTCGACCGCATGCTGACTGAACCGGCAGAACTATCGTCACCGTCCGCTAGATGCACCAGCTTCTGCAGAGTCATGATGATGAAAGCATGGTTGGGATACCTGTCAAATGGAGCCAGGCCAAGCCACGATGTCACCAGGTTAGAAACGGTCTGGACACGCGAGGACAGGAGGGGGGGGGGGGGCCACAACATGGGCTATTTGACTTGCCAGTCCGCCTTTGTTCGATTTTGAATGTTCATTATGTCCTCGAGTGCCAGTTTATGGAGACCCTTTTTGGTGCCGACTGCTTGGATGACATCCCAACTCAGCCCGTTGATATTGATCCATCTACACTTGGCCCAGCTCTCCTTGGGCTGCTGGTCCAGGAAAGCGACAAAGGTGTCGTTGTTGAAGTGTCGCTTCACCATGCGCTCCAGCGAAAAGTCCACCACGGTTATGTCGCAGTCGGCGCTGAGCGTAGGCATGGAAGCGTGGCCCCCGTCTGGGAGCTCCGGGTCGTAGCCGGGCTCTGAACCAGGCTGCCAACCATCTGGCAGGCCATACGTGTCGAACTCGTCGCAGTCGTCAAGCGTTTTGAAGGTCGCGGGGCGTGTACTCTTTCTCCTCAACACGCTGCCATCGTGGTAGACCTCCGTGTCGGATCTAGACGATCGGTGGCGGCGACGTGCGCGACGGGGCGGCGATGCATTATTCGAGTCGTCGACGGGATCATTGTACGTGACGCGCAGCTCGGAGCTTGTGCGTGGATGCGCATCCAGAGATGGAATCCGGGGCTGTGAAGCTTTCTCGTCGGGAGCGACATGGCCATGGGTGGTGTCTCCCCTATCGGCGGCGCTCATCATGTCGCAAATGGTCGGATGCCACCAGGACTCCAGGAGAACAGATGCAATGATGCTCTGTCGCCGATCGAGGAAAAGACTCGACGGGCTCGGCCGCTAACAGCAGTGCAGCGGGACGGGGACTAACAACAAGTCGTGTGTCATGAGCGCTTGCGTTTCGTAATAAATTATGGTAAAAAAATAGGCTGCGAATGACGTCGAGCATGAGACCCGAATTTGCTCAGAAGCACCCACAGTAAACAAGGAAGACGCGCGAGACATCGTCCAATTTACTGTAGCAATCAACGCTTCATCCGGTCGTCTTCGGATGTACCATTTCTTTCTCCAGCTTGAGCTAAAAGCAAGCGAGCAAATAAAAAAAAGCAAAAACGCCAAAAACGCCAAAGCCACTTTCATAGAGCTCCTGTAAAAGATGACTAAGGTATGGAGATTCTCATAGTTGGCGAAAAGCGATCAGTAGTAAGGAGTTTAGTCCCTTGAAATCTATGATGACAAGAAAAAGCATGTAATCAAACACACGTGCCTTGTTCTTACCAATGCAGTCTTGCATCTTTGTGCTATTTTTTCCTGATAACGAACTCTTGTAGGTTCATTACGGCAAGGAATGGCAAAGCACCTTTCAGCTGATAGGATCAATTTGCTTGACTTGTTGCACTTGTTTAGAAATGTAGCTCACAGGCTTGACCCCCTGTTGGGAGGAATATTAGCTTATGTAATCAGATGCATCACAATTTTGGGGAAGACCGTAGCTAGCTAAGTGTGGAACACAAGGGACTCCTATATATAGGATTAAGACTGGAACTGATAATAGGCTCTATATTAACTATTTAATTCGGTCTATCTGGGAAAAGGAAAGAAGGAAAAGGGAGGCTATTAAATAACTATGTATGTAGAGAGTGATTTACATAGGAAAGGGAGGGTCTGTCTCCTTAGAGGCGGTCCACCTTGTGGAGTCTCAACCAGGGTCTGTATGCATCCAATTAGATAAAAGTAGACTAGAAATACATGCAATTTTCGGGCCCCATAGACCCACAAGGCGGACCGCCCGTAAGGAGATAGGCGCACGTGATCAGAGGCCATGCTACTCGCTGCGCAACGGACCCACAATTGAGCCCGTACAAGCGAATGATATCATGCTTAATCTAACAAAACCTTTAGGTAAAGGCCTAGGGTAGGAATTTTAGATTAAGAATCTCAAGTTATATATCTTATACTAGGAAAGGTTATTATTACGAATGTTAAACCCTTAGGGTGTAGCTAATTAAGAATAGGAGATAGAAAATTATAGTAAATTAAAGAATAATAATTGAGAAGATAAAAGTCATTTTAAAGTGTTATACTTAATACTATCTTAAAATAGGCTAGCCTATTAAGGTAGAGAATAGCTTAGGTAATGAGAGGTAATAATATAATAGAGACGCAGTAGCTAGAATACTTGATAACACAACCATCGTTGTCCACCCCATCTTTTTGGCACTGTTTCAGGGGACATTGTGCGGAGTACTCGGTACAGGGCTTCACGTCAAGGTCTGCCCTTGCCAAGCCACTTGCATGACTCCGAGAGACACGCTCCATCCTCGAAGATATTTTCTGCCTCCATCCATTGTGGATTTGGTATCGATATCTCCATAAGCTCATGAGTCGTGAAGCTCAGAGGTTAACCACAAAACCATGGAGAATAGGAATGGCGGCGAGTCAGTTTCCCAGAGCAGGGGAACATGGGAAATAAAGATTTTGAAAGCGAACACAGAGACTCATGCATCGTGTCAGTCTGGTGTTCGAGGCAGGCAGGGCAATAATAAGCGCATCGACGCGCAAAAAGGCCACTACGTAGCTGTTGTCAATCCTATGCCGGACCGCGTGTAATATTTGTTGATCGGGTCAATGCAAATCGGGTTGGCTACGGAGTACTTTGGTACCTGCTCTGGTACATGCCATGGCAGCAATCCTACAGCATGCCACCACGGCGCCCACTGCGTCACATTGGTCTCTTTACTGCGGTTCCCGCATTATAGGAATGAGACATGATGCTAATTTATTACATGTATGACAGTGCTTACATAGTCTGTAGTGCCCCCTGTACGACCCGTGGTATGGTTGAAGGGTCTTTCGTGCTATGGCGGCTTACATATGTACATGCACACCCCTTCACCAACAAGCAGGTCTGGGTAAGTTGACCGACGCCTCCGGGGCTAAATCGCTAAATCGTCAGAGGGCGTCCTGTTCCGAGTTGCTGGAATGCACACAGCACAATATCGCAGGTGCTCCTTTTTAACGCGGCTTGAGGCTGTGTGGCACAAATCCCTGCTAGCCCCGTCAGCTTTTTCACTTCTCACCGAGTCCTGTTGGATGCCCACCCCCTCTCAGAGCTGTTCAGGTTGAGTGAGCTCTGCAGAGGTTTCCCCGGCCAAGGTTCTCATCTTCAGAAGCGAGGATCCGGGCGCGGATTGGTTCGTCGGCTGTAGGCCCTGGCAGGGGCGGCTACATGTACGGATTAGAGACCGCGCAAAACAAGAATGATCCAACATCGTACGCCGAATCCTTGACACAGTGCCATCGCTTCGAACACGGGACATGGGACATGGCATTTTGCCAGAATAGTGCTAGAACAAGTGTTAGGACACAGGACCGCGGGCGGCTATAAAAGCTTTGGTGAGGTGGAGCCAATTCAGACAGGCACAAGGATACGAGCGAGGGAAGGACATGAACTCGGCACGTCACTTTCCAAGTCGGTGACCAGACGGCATCAGGCAGCCCAGGTTTTTTTTGTCATGAATTGTCTCGAGTTGTCTGCCCGCTGGTCAGACTGCCAGATGGTATGGTGGAATGCGAACGCTTTGCCTCGTTGTCCAATGCTGAGAAAGGGTAGCGGAAGTCGGCGCGCGTGCACAACGTGAAGACAAGGATCGCTCGTCATGACACATTGTTATTCCCACTCCCTCCATCCAACCCTCGAACCACTCTCCACCTGCCCTGGCCCATCGTCGCCTCCTTCATATCCTCCTTTGTCTCTGCGGCCACCTGACATTGGGTCCGCGTTTTCCTTCTTCTTTTTTTTTCCTGGCTCCCCCCCCATCCAAACCGTCACATATCACTCACGAACTCGAACTACACGCGACCCTTTCTTGTCGTCGTTATTGCCCGGCTGTCCGTAAGCGTTTTCCAGGTCGCCTGCCAGCCGTTTTGGCTTCTTTTTTTGCGCAGATCACGCAAAGCGACAACGGGGACGAGACCGCTTCAACAGCGGCGGCATAAGACGCCACGCCGATATCTCGTCAACACACTCTTTTCTGTTCTTTTTCTGTTCCACCTTACTCGAGCCTCGTCTATTCTCCTCTTTTGTCGAGCATGATCATCATTCTGGGCAGTAGACCTGTTATTTTGCCTTTATGATGGATTCGAATCACAATAATGCTGGTAGCTCGATTGCCTCACGCTTTGCCAGCAGACGATGCGTCCTAACGAATAGACGTCTGTGTTTGGCCGTGGCCTCACGTTTCGCAAATCGACGACTGGTCTACTCCATTGCTGCCGTGTCGATACTCGGCGCCAAATGGATTCATATCTACGCCCACATCACCGCCCTTCCGCCGGCCGACATGGCTGGATGGGGCCTATCATTCTTTGCACAGGATACGGCGCTCCTGCTTATACTCCGACTATTGCTCGATGCCGAGCTACCCCTGGTCGCAGCTATAAGTTGCCTGCGATTCTTGGCCACTACTTTGGCCTGCTTGATTACGCTTGTGCAACATATGCTGGCATCCATCAACATCTCGTTCTTTGTTGTGGCTGGCTCCGAGCTTCATTGGCGAAACATCGGCCTGGCCGGTGACTCTTCGTCATGGTCACTTCTCTTGACTGGATTAGTGTCTTGCTCGATTGTTTTCGGTGTCATTCTTGTGATTGGTTGGCTCCTGCAGGATATTTCCTATACGCTGGCCGGTATGGCCATCGACATCGTCAAGTTGCCCTTCAACTTTTTGTTTAGCAAAATATCTTGCTTTCGACAAAACAAGCCATCTGCCGTCAAATACGACCACGTCCCCCAGAAGGAGCTCGATTTGGAAGATGGATCAGATGAAGGTGACGATGAGTATGGCAACGAAGGCAAGACTCACATGCTTGCTCCAATCCCGGCGGCTCTCATCGGGAACAAAATGACATGGCTTTTATACACGGCGATTGGGATTCTTCTGGTTGTGCAACTTGTCTTGTCCATTGTGCGACCCACCGAGGGCTCGCTCATATTCATGTCCTGGACCCCCATCCTGCTGCCATTCATCGACTTTGCGCACTCTTCAGCAACTCTTGCCAGCTTAGACCCTTTTTACGGCCAGAGCATAGGGTTGGACTGGGATAACCAGACTGCTCTGGCAGATCCCATTCGCTGGGACTGGCTTCCCAAGCTCGACAAGCCTCTTGCCGGATTCGAAGATTGGTACGAGCCCGACGCCCAGCACTACAACGCAGCCCGCGACCCTCTTCGGATTTCCAACCTGGACGATGACGTGCTGGCCTCGTTGAGGGGAAAGCTGGGCGATGTCAATATCCGCCACGTCGTCTTGATCAAACTAGAGAGCACTCGCAAAGACGTCTTTCCAATCAAGAAGGATGGGCAGATTTGGCAAAAATTCGCCGAGACTTGGGAGAATGGCACCCTGCCTGACAAGGTACAACAGCGACTGGCCAGCCTGACCAAGACGGCCAACTTTCTCACCGGTGACTACGACGATGGGTTCGAACACAATGAGACGAGGCGGCGCGGTGGAATCAATGTCAACAACGACCACACTACCAGCACCTACACACTCAAGAGTATTCCAGGTACTCTCTGCGGCATCACTCCTTTGGTAGCCGACTTCAACGTGGAGTATAATCATCACGTGTACCAGCCTTGTTTGCCACACATCTTCAACGCCTTCAATGCTTTGGATCGCACCGACCACTCGGCCAGCGGTGGGGAGGACTTTACCAAATACAAGTGGAGCAACAGGTTCATGATGTCGGTGACAAACACGTACGACAAGCAGGATCTTTTAATGCCCGTGCTCGGATACAAGAATGAGGAGCTCATTACCAAGGAATACCTGCAGAGCGACGATGCCAAGTTTGGAAAGGTGACATTTCCGGATATCAACTACTACGGCATGCGCGAGTCTGCAATCGAGGACTACATCAAGGATGCTTTCAACGTGGCCAATGAGACCAACGGGCGCGTGTTTCTCACACACCTGACCAGCACCGCCCACCATCCTTTCAAGATGCCGGATGAAGAGGTTTATGTTCCTCTTGCTTCCGGAGATAAGCTCGAAGACCTCTCTCACTATGTCAACACGGTTGGATTCGTCGATAGGTGGCTCGGCAGAATTCTCGGGGTTCTCGAGGAGCAGGGCGTCAGCAACGAGACGCTGGTAGTTCTCGTCGGTGACCACGGGCTATCTGTTGCTGAAACTGGCGCAGTCACCCCCTACTACCAGCCCAACGTCGGCAACTTCCACGTTCCTCTTGTCCTGTCGCACCCGAAGCTGCCAGTCATCGATATCAACTCGCCTGTAAACTCGATATCCATCTTGCCCACGATTCTGGACTTGCTCATCGAGACGGGCTCATTGTCACCGTCTGATCGCAAAGCAGCTCGCGACCTCGTACGCAATTACGAAGGCCAGTCTCTCATTAGGCCACTGCGCAAGAGGTCGAAGCGTTCTGGCCAGGCGGATTGGCAATTCACCGTCATGAACACCGGTCGCGCCCAGGTTGCCACGCGAAGCGCTCCGGATCCCAAGTGGCGCCTGGTTGTGCCAGTGGTCAAGGACATTGAGTGGCGCTTCACCAACCTTGAGGAGGATCCGCATGAAAAGAACGGCATCTTGTCATTCGACTTTAAGGCTTTCCTCCGCGCAATTGAGGAGAAGCACGGGCCAGGCGCCGCCAAGTGGACAGAAGAAGCCTCCTTCATGACGCGGTGGTGGGTCGATGAAAATGCGAAACGATGGCGTTATACTCCCTGAATTACAGCAAATAACAAGCATCTCGTCCCGGTTGTCGAACCGGCCCCCAGAGCGTGGGCCCGTCCTTGTTGCCCTGCAACTATTATTATTATTTGACATTGACTATTCGACTTTTTTTTTTCTCCCTCAAACAACGGTTTTGCGAAGAAGAAGAAGAGGGAGAGGAAGAGGAAGAACAGCATTCGGTTGCGATGAATCTTGGCTACCTGTTTCTTGCATCTACATGCGTCTTGGCTTTGAGACAATCCTTGGTTCTTTTACTCTCTTGACCATTCCTCTGTCCCCCCTCACGGGTCCTCTGGTCTTTTATTCATCTCTTAGAGTTAGAGGGCTTAACTTTGCTCATTTCTTTTTTTTTTTTTTTTCTGGTTCTCAATAACAGCATGATGCGCATGTTGGATTTTGCCCGGGATTGAAGACGATTTTGAACTGTATTAGGGTGTGGATACACTTTATCATCTGTACCATAGCGTTTTATTAGGGACTGGCAGGAGTCGAGGCTGATGAAAATAGATGCCATGCATAGACAGATTTGCGTCTTGGTGTGCTTGGTCTCCATTTTACAATCAGCTTGTCTAACGTGCATGTCATTTAAATGGGGACCATTTTTTGTTTTGTTCGGAGATTTCCCCCGCGTGGCAAGGTATCATGCAGATTACATGCATGCATGCAGGGACTCCGTAGTCCGTAGTACTGAATTGGGCGTAACGTGAAGGTGGAGGCGGCTGGACAGAAATGGGAAAGCATAGAGTACTTGCTCGCAAAAAAGAATGCGCCACCGTGCCATTGGACCAGAGCTTGGAGCGTGATTTTTCCCAACTTTCTCTTGAAGATCTCTTGTGTTTGCTCCTCATGTGTGTCGAAGTGCGTGTTTGACGTCATGTTTCTGGTATTTGGGATGAACGCTTGGGTTGGTAATGAGTGCTGGGTTTTCTTGCCTTGTCTATTTCAAGTTAGCTTGGGGTGTGATGCTAACTTGGCAGAGCGCACGACCATGCACAAAGGACGCGCTAGCCATTTCTGGCAGCAACTTTTGCGTACGACCCTGTTCACGATGTATCGCGCTGAAAGGGGCGCGTAATTGGCTGCATTACTGCGTTATGGGAAGACGCGTGAGTAGGCGTCATTTTGGCGGCCGACTGGCTGCGTGTCGATACACTCGCCGAAGTGCGATCTGAAATACACGAGTTCACGGTGATGGAAGACAAAGGCTTGATGACGGGACTGATGACTGCGGCCTCAAATTGATTACTTGACTGCGTGAGGATGTAAGAAGAAGGAAAGGAAAGGAGAAACTCTCTGCGTTGGCGAAAAATCATATAATGTGGTGGGGCGGCCGCGCCTTCCCACTCTACGATCATGGGCTTTTCTGCATTCTTGTACGGCTGTACTCTCGATCATGTTATGACGTGGTGTCTTCCGTTGTACTATTTGTGTCATCAATACACATTTGGGAAAAAGTGACTCGGTGGGGGATGTCTCGGCTCATGGCGAGCTCTATCAAGTTGAGCCTTGGGTCGTAGGCAAGAGGGGTTTTTTTTTTTTTCACGAAAGAATCTGGATTGACTGTGTGACAAGAGGTTGGGGATGAGCAGACTTTAGCATCGACCACGGCCACTTCCCAGACGAATTCTCAATGGACCAATACGGGTCCCAGTGCTCGTGCCTAGTATTGCCTACAGCTGAAGGGGTCGTTAAATATGTTGAGTGTACATACAGATTGGCTCTTGTGCTCACTGCTCACTGCTGAGTGGACATATTCCATTCTGGTGATACACGATATCGGCTGCAAGTGCTGCCGGGGAGAAGTCCACAAGTGCCCGGCTTCAAGGCTTCATGAGTAGAATGCACCGGCCTCTTCATGATTCATTTCAGGATGAATTGGAGCCTTGTTGCTCATGTCCCACGGCAGAGTTCGTGCTTGGTCTCACGCCTTCGTCGAGATTCGAGAAGCCATGGCGCAAGCCAAGTCTGCCGCAAAGTCCCCCTTTTTCCTCAGAAGATCCTTGAAGCTGGAAACAAGGAACACGGATTCTGTATAGCAGGCTAGATAGGATGCAAGAAGTTCCTTCAGCTTTTCTGGGGCAGGATTGTCGTAGCACAATCTCACCAGAGCCAGGACGTCCGAGATTCCCTTTAGGGACGGCCTGAACCCACATAATGCTTGGTGGAGTTTGCGCATCGAAAGGTCCATGAGGTCCTGTACACCGTAACAGTCGGCGAAAATGATGACCTTTGCGTGCGAAATAAAGAAGTCGGAATAGTCAATGCCCATTTTCTCGCTGAGTATTGGAGCAGCTGGTGAGCTCGGGATGTATCCGTACGCTACGTTCTCAGTGAATGTTATCCAGTATTCGTCCACTGGTTGTTTCCATTCCAGTTGAAGCCCGCGAGACCACAGTCCTTCCTGCTTGGGTCTTTTGCTCTTCGGCTTTGGAGAAGCAGCATTCCACCCCGAATCCGGTTCAATCGGATGTGGTAGATCATAGTCTCCCTTGTACAGAAACTCGGCGAACATGACCATAGTATTGGCATCGACATCTGCAAGCACGGCGCAGCCTTGTCTCGCCTCGGCAAATCTGCCATTCATCATCTTGTCCAGTACATTACATTTGCTCGCCACTAGCGCTGAATGTAACAGAAATTCCTTCTTTTCTTTGCCCACGATGAACCTGAAAGGCTGTGACGTGATCATCCTGCTCCTTCTTGTTAGTATGCGTATAGCTTGGGGCGACTTGGGCGTTACTTGCTTTTCGAATGGCCGAGCCGACATATTGGAAGATGTCGTTGCCGAGGCCTGGCGGCTGGAGAGAATCGATACAGGCGGAAAAGCAGTTGTTGTGGGATAGTTGGTGGATATTTTGGTCGCGGTAATATAATAATGTCTCTTTCGCGGTTCTCGTTTGTCCCTCCATGCTGTGAATCGGCTCCCGGCAGAAACTTGGACCTGTGAATCAAAAGTCCTTTGCAGGCAAATGCTCGGCTTTAGACATGCATATCGACAAATGGACTGCCAAGTCTGAGCTGGCACATGACATCAAGATCACAAATGGAGTTCGTTTGAGGGATCTTCTCATGTGCACTGATGCTCGCAAGTAAAGTAATTCGAGGCTGCAGTGCTTACTGGTGGGACCACGGTAGGAACCTGTTCTGGGCTCACTTTCTTGATTACATGTCTTGGGCAATGGCTTGGCGTTCATCTGTCCGGATAGCGCAATCGAGGATGGCTCGGTGCCTTCATCTTCTTCGACATCATCTGCCTTGGGCTCCAGATAGCGTCCTTCGTCGTCCTTGCTGTCGCCGGCCTCCCAGGGAGCTGCCACGGGGTGGCCAGAGGTAGCGACGGCAGTATCTATAAGTTGGGAAAATTTTCTTCCAAACATGGTACATAGATGACTCTCAGGTTGATTGACTGGCTCCCCTTGTAGTTGATCCGTCTGGACAGACACTGTTGCCCAAGTACTGCGCCATTCCACAGTCTGTGTTCTGGCTTTCCATCATCTTCATGTGAGCAGGCTATTTCCCACCATCCCAAACGCATGTCTGGCGTGACTGACTCCGCCGTGTAGGTTCCTGCATGTTTACAGCCTTGGCATCATTATACGACAAATCATAGCCGTCAGTCGCCATGTGAGGGCTCTTGAAGCCGGGCAGAGATTCGCTCGGGATCGCGCAGGAACAGACGAGGGGGTCGATCCGGTGACGGTATCGAATGAAGCCGGCCGCCCAGCTCATGAGCCAGTATATGCATCAATGAGTGGCCCGGTGACCCCGCATCGAAAAGTAGTGTAAAAAATGCTATCAATCTAGGCGATTTTCCCAAACAGCTGTCACGCCAGGGCCGCCGTCCTCGAACAGGATCCGTCTATAATTAGCACGGCTGTAATGATTCCCACAGAGGCGATTTCTTTTAAACGTAAGCCCGAAAAGAGTCCGAGATCCGGGATTTCCATATGGAATCATCCGAGGGGCGGCGACACAGTCATCTATGCGTCACATGGAGAAGGTGTTGTGGCGCGTGGGACGGCTGACGATGGCGATGGCGGATCTGGTGCATGAGAAAAGAGGGGCGGGGTGGATGAATCATACGCGACTTACGGAGTACTTGTACTTGTCTGGTTCGTCTGTGTTTTCTCGGGGGCTCCACCCTGAATACGAGACGAACTTTTTTGGAGTCGAATTTACGGATTATTGTGTGCCCGTGGTTCCTAGACTTTGACAGTGATAATACTCGGTCGCCGATTACAGCCGGTGAAACTTGCTCGGATCAAGTGCCGATCAAATGAAATAATATCCACAGTCTCGGCACGGGTACAGAGCACGGAGGGCAAGTGGCTTTTGATGTGATGATCCAAACATTTTGACACCACCACACCACCACCGCACCACCACCACAATGGGAGATGATGCAGCGACCCCCACGGATCATACCGTCCTCCTCAACGGGCAAATCTACCAATCTCCGCCAGATAGCTCTCTCTCACCGGTGCTTGCCTCCTGCATGGTCATCAAGGACGGGTACGTTTCTCACATCGGTTCCGAGCAAGACGAGTTCGTCGCCTCGGCCAAACAATCCGGGGCCACGGTGAAAAATCTCCACGGCCAAACTATACTGCCCGGCTTCATCGACGGCCATTTACACCTCCTGCTTGTCGGGCAGGCCCTCACCAAAGTCGCTCTCGACCACTGCAAGGGCTTGGACGACATCAAGAGCGAGATCAAAAGCTACGCCGCGGCCAATCCGGATGTCTCTAGAATCTTTTGCAAGGGATGGACGCACTCCATGACTCCCGAGGGCGTGAATGCCCGCTTGCTAGACGACATTGATCCGAGGCCAATCTTTGTAGACACCAAGGATTTGCACTCTGCGTGGTGCAACTCACGGGGCCTAGAAGAGATATGCCACGTCATGGAGCTTGGAGCAGACTCCCCCGATCCGCTTGGTGGTACGATCCAAAGGGACGCAGACGGCAAGCCGAACGGGGTGTTCCACGAGGGGGCCATCTTCCAAACCATCTGGCCGTTCAAGGCGAGGGTGGCATCTATGGAGGAGAAGAAGGAGGCTATCCGGTCGGCCTTCAACGCCTTCAACGCCGCGGGATACACGGGCATGATTGACATGGCCATGGACGAGACTATCTGGGAACCGCTCGTCGAGCTGAGAAACGAGACAAACGGGCTACAGGGGATGAGAGTCGCGGCATACTGGCTCATGAAGCCCGACGACTCCCTGGACAACGTTCTGGCCCAGGTTGATCGAGCTGCCGAGCTGGCAAGGGAGTATAATGCCGAGACTACGCCGGACTGTCGCCTCGTCGGTGTCAAGGTGATCTGCGATGGCATCATCGACGCGTGCACGGCGTCCTTGACGGAGCCATACTCCAACGGGGAGAACCCGGACCCCCTCTGGCCAGAACATGTCCTCCATCCGCTCGTTGCCAAAGCCCACGCTGCTGGACTCCAGGTCGCCCTGCACGCCATCGGCGACGAGACCATCCGGATGGCCATTGACGTGCTCGAGAAGAACACGGACAAATCGCGGCGGCCGCGCATCGAGCATCTCGAACTGGCGTCCGCTCACGACGCCCGACGCCTGGGCAGGCTCGGCATCACCGCGTCCATCCAGCCCGTCCACTCCGACCCGGCCATTCTACGCGCGTGGCCGCGCCTCATCGGCGACGGCCGCTGCAAGAGAGCATTTGCCTATCGCGAGTTCGCCGACGGCGGCGCCCCCTTGGCACTCGGCTCGGATGCTCCCACGGCTCCGCATCAGCCGCTGCCCAATCTGTACGTTGCTACCACGAGGCGGTCATGCAGAGAACCCGAGTTGCGGGCCGTGGTCAACCCAGAGTTTGCACTCACCGTCTGTCAAGCCGTGGCGGGGGCTACGCACGGATCCGCATACTCATGTTTTGCTGATGAATGGACTGGGAGCTTGAAGGTTGGGCTCAAGGCGGATTTTGTGGTTTGCGATGTTGTGCTTACTCCGGAGGAGATTGTGAAGGGGGTAGTGAAGGAGACGTGGTTTGAAGGGAAAAAGGTGTTTGAGGCTTGATAGAAATAGGGGCAGGCACATCTGTTGGAAGTCGAGGCGTGGAGCGGGGTGTGAGAATCAGATTTGAGTGTTTATGATGATGACATGAGAGTCTTGAAGTGGCTGTGATTTTCTATACATACAGAAAAATAAAAATTCCATGTTGCGCAAGCATGTTGAGCTGTGACGGGGTCATCAACAATGTTTGTTTGCATGATTTTGCGCCCTCGTCACAAAACGCCCGGAAAAACTTTCCCCCACCTCGAAATTTCCACAGCTGCAATCCCAACCCACCAAAGCTCCATTGCCGAATCGATCTTCACGACAACCTGATTGTCGCGGGCCTCAACATCCAACCCTACCACCTACTCACCCTCTTTTACCAAATTCGCCCATCATGACTGGTCGTGGTGGTGGCGGCGGCGGTCGCCGCGTTCTTCTCCCCCCCATGTACGTGTCACAGAGATGTTTCTTATGCCACTTTTGGTGGTGGGGCATGTCTGGAGACGAAGCTGACATTGTGCTAGTAATATGATCTTCAAGCTGCTTCAGTCTGTGAGTCGACTCGATTTATACCTCTCCAACGATGCGATGATCTTGCGGCATACGGCTGGGGATCGTGGACGGAGACGAGACCGGCTAGTCGTGGGCGCTGGTGTATGACGAAAGGCGAGCGGGGGGCGTTGATGTCAAGCAATCGCTGCACGCGCATGTCAAGTCTGCCAATCGACCGTCGTCGTTGAAATGAAGAGGCGGCTTAGGATCGGCGATGGCATGATGCCGAGTCGTTCGCGAGCCTCCGTTGCCCACAGTCGTGTTTTCTGCATCGAGCCTTTCTCAGACACTCTTCGGCCCCGAGATGATCGCAGCAATAAGTGCGGGACGGCATGCTAACAGAAATAGAATGCTACTGTCAGTGTTTGGCTGTATGAACAGCTCTCTATCCGCATCGAGGGCAAAATTCGAGTGAGCACAAGCGCACCATCGCATGCAAATTATCCCGATGTCTAACTCCTAGCGGAATAGGGCTTTGACGAGTTCATGAACCTTATTATCGATGATGCCGTGGAGGTGGCGCAGGTCACGAAGACGAACGACAAGGAGACCAGAAGGCCGCTGGGTACGTTGCTTCATCAAAAAACGCCGATTTTGGCTTGGGTGCGCAGACTAACCCTCCACGATAGGCCAGATCCTCCTCAAGGGAGACAATGTTTCATTGATCCAGAACTTGTCAAGCTAAGCGTCTATATATGAGGGAGATGAATGCAAGGGAAACTCTACAGTTGTTTGTGGAAACAAACTTAGTCTGGGAAAATTGGGGTCAGGGGAATACAACTTTCGATTGGAGTGAACAGAATTGGGGGAGGTAGTTTCCGGATGGCGTTTATTTTCATCCCTAAAGAGGGGTATATTTGGTCTTTATTTGAGGCGCAATGTATCGCCGTTTCATTCGTGACAAGTGTTGCGAAATCCCGCATCTCGTGTAGGGTAGTGCATTTAAGCAACCACAAGTCCTGCTTGACCAGACCCACCAACCAAACTTGGTTGTGACACTTCCTCGACTCTCATATCGTCTTCTCCAACTCTTCCAAACCACACCTTCCTTGGAGCATGCGTAAGGCGCGCTGAGATGCGCGAGTTCATGGACTATGTCCACAGCGCATTCTACGAGGCGACTGGCTGGAGTCGCGACAACTCGTACGCCGCGCTAAACGGCACATCAGATGGTGCATGCCCCTTCTCTTTTTATTTCGCAAACCCTCATGGCCTGTGTCCCACGCGCCGTCTCGATTCTATGCAAACCCATGCTAACATGAGCCAGCCCTGTTGAACTTCCAGACCCCGCGTGGTCTTCGCCTGACCCTCTCAGCCCTCTCAAGCGCCAACTTTGCAACTTCGTACCAGCTCGGCTCAGTAGGCGTCGTCGACGGCTCGATATCATACTTGTTCTCCTCGGCCCCCCTGCGAATCCACCTCACGCCCCAGTCGGAAAATGTGCCACTCCCCGAATTACTACGATCCTATCGGCCGTTGACGCCGTTATCGAAACGCGGCGAGAACCCCCCCCAGACCCCCCAGACCCCCCAGACGATACCCGACAGCATCATCCCTTCGTCCCCACCGTCCCTGTTCTACGGCAGATTATATCTCCCGCAATCGCAGCTCGAAGCCCTAGTCGTCAAGAGGATATCGCCAGCCCTGCAGCTACAACTAAGTGCTGTTTCGGCAAAACATCTCCGCGACGGGGGGACGATACTCGGTCTCGCGCAGTACGACGTTGGCAATTATGCCTTCGAGGGCCTAGCCTCGTCAGATGGCGGTCTTCTTGGCCTCCGAGGCATTTACAATTTCGGCGGTGATGCAGAAGTCTCGGCCAAGACCACCAAGCCGGAAGGGAGCATCGGCGGCGGACGCGGAGAACGGGAGCGCATCTACGGACGGTTCAGCACCGGCGGAGAAGTATACTACGGCACGCTGAACAAGTCGGGCGGTATCAGCTTGGGAGGGCGGTTTGCGACGCTGCCCACGCACAAGGGGACACCCCTGTCGGCGACGCTGACGATGAATCCGCTGATGGGCAACATCGCCGCGAGTTATGCCGTGGTGGCGGGCAGGCATTGCAGCTTAGCATCGCGCATGGAGTTCAACGTGTTTAGCTATGAGAGCGCATGGGCCGTGGGCATGGAGCTGTGGAGGAAGCCGCTTCGGCGACTGAGTGTAGAGGACAAGTCTCCCACGCCGTGGCGGCCTGCTAGGGATAGGAGCTTTCAGGCGAAGCTTGAATGGAGACTCGATGAGCCAGGGCCGGAGCCGGAGTCCGTGTCGTTACTACCGCCGCCGATACCCCAACCACAGCCAGAAAAGATACTGTCACTCGCAAAGACAAAATCCGACGGGGAAGCCTACGCAGGGGTTCTCAAGGCCCGATTGGACCAGAACTTGAGGATCGGTGTCCTATGGGAAGGACGCGTCAAGTCGTTGCTGTTCAGCTTGGGAAGCGGGATCGACCTGAAGAAGTTGGACAAGCCGTTCCGGACTTTGGGGCTCGAGATACAATTCTCGTCTTGATGGGTATGGTCCAATGCAGGTATTGTATGAATATAGCTGGACAACATTTCTTTCGCATGTTCTAGACGGTGCGTGTTTGTGCCGACTGCTAGTGATGACGAGGAATGAGGCACACTCCTCCCGACCTGACGCTCGAGGTCGGGCGTCGCTGTCATGCCTGCCCTACTGCGCTTCGTCGCAAATCTGCCAGTAAACAATTCGACACGCCCTTGCTAAATGGACTTGCAAGAATCGACATCGAGCTTCGACTTGGAGGGCTGTCCCGGGACGACAACGCAGACTTCTGCTGGAAGATACATCGGGTTCTCCTGGTTGTCACAGTTACTTAATTTGCCGTGTAATAATAAGGCTCCATCTTACGGGAAGACCTGGATGGCTTGTTGGCTACCTTGTCTGCCAACTCCACCTCCACCTCCACCACGACGTCCGCCTCCGCCTATATCTCCAGACGAGATATAGAAGATAGTAAGTGAGATTTAAAGGCTATAATGTATGCAGTCTTGAAGGAGGTTGAATGATTTAAGGCTAGCGAACTCAGCGAAGTGGGGTTTGGCCGGCTGACGTGGTGTGCCAGAGCGAGCGTCTCTCCAGACAACTGACGGGGAGCGGTACATGGTTACCGTATCAGTCATTGGTTCGTTGGACAAGTCGTCTCGCATTCGCCAGACTCGACATATAAAATGCGGGGTCCATTGTCTTGACAACTCTTGCGTCTGATGTCGCCTCCTCCTACATCAACGGTTGTAACCACACTTCCTCCACGATGGGCTTCGACTGTGGTTTCGGCATTTATCCACGGCTGGAAGCAACTGCCGTGAATAAGGAGACTTATCAACGATTCCTCAAAGAAATCATTCATACGTTCGGTGATGTCAACGACAAGGGAGGAAGGCGGCCGGATGGGGGCACATAGTAAATCTCGGCTCCAACAAAGTTGATCTCGTATCCAGGGTGGAGCCTCTGAGTCCTAATTAGGTAGGCGGTGAAAAATCGCTGCATATGCCAAAGACCACAGTGTATTAGTGCTAATTCGTTAATTCGTCAATTCGTTAATTCGTTAATTCGTTAATTTGTCAATTCGTTAATTCGTTAGTCCGCCAGTTAGTTAGTTAGTTAGTTAGTTAGTTATAGGGGCTATAGGTACTATATACCCTATAATATAGTGGTATAATCTTGCATATGCGTGGCATATGCTACCCTTTATATATAATTTATACAGTGTACTATGCATATGCTATTCTGCCAGTCAAAGGCTCCACCCTGGATACGAGATCAACTTTGTTGGAGCCGAGATTTACTGTAACCCCGCCGGATGGTAAAGTTCTGGATGTGCCGACAGATTCTGATCACCCGGACAGAGTTTACATTTGGTTCGTGATTGGCGAGTGTCTGCACATGCCGGACCTCTAAACACACATCTGTCAAAAATTAAACACGCATCTGCCGTTAGTCCTAATCAGGATAGACAACCCACATACCTGTTTTTAGTGTGGCTCGCGTCTATCAATCTTCGTAGCCATAGCAATAATTAATATTGCCATATCTCACCGCCTATTATAATGCAGCCCGCATCGTCAATGTAGGCAAACCAACCCACAATCTCTTAACATTACGATAGCTTTAATAATATTAACACCTTTAAAAAACACAGAAAACACACTTATTATAGGCATCGCAATTGACTCTTGATAATGTTACGAAGATTAATAGACGCGAGCCACACTAAAACAGGTGTGTGGGTCGTCCATCCTGATTAGGACTAACGGCAGATACGTGTTTAATTTTTGACAGATACGTGTTTAGATGTCCGCACATGCCGAGAAAGGCCTCAGGCGTCAATCCGCGGCCAGCCCATCTACAGCCTCTCAAACTTGGTGCACGACTGCGGCTCCCCGCGACCTGGTCTCAATCAAACCCCCAGCATCAGAATCTCCACCGCGCGTAATCCGTACACGCCATCAGACCGGTTCCCTGGTAAGGGCCAAGGCCGTATCGCCGCCTCCGAAATCACCAGAGATGAGCGTATACTTTCTAAGGTACCTGTTCAAGCTCTGTCGTGACGAATCCGAACCACGAAGTTGCGAGCGGCCATGTCATCAAAGCATTGAAGAGCTTGAACCGAGACCATCAACGGGCATTCCTTTCTCTTTACAATGCCTACGGAAGGGGTCACACACAGCCCATTCATTGATATTGCCAGGACAAATGTTCTACCCCTCGGCTCTAAAGCCCGCGAGGGTGGCCTTTTCCTCGAGGCATCTCGCATCAATCACTCTTGCCGACATAACGCGCAAAATACATGGAATACAAACATCGGACGCCTCACTATCCACGCGCTCCGTGATATAGAGGAAGGACAAGAGAGTACCACCTCATACCTGGGTCGTAGCATGGAATATGCAGAGCGCCAGAGGCTGTTAAAGGCGAAGTTTTATATCGACTGCGAGTGGGTTCTATGCCTGCTACTCTACCGCCAGCCCAGCGTGAGGAGAGTGGTCTCAGGCTAAGCAAGATCCAAGTTATTGACGACGCGCTTGGTTATTGGGACGGGGGCAGGTTCAACTATGACTTGGGACTTCATCTCGTGCGCAATGTACCTTGGTTATTTGAAGAGGAGGGCATCTGGGATGCGTGTGTCCCAAGGGCGTATTATGACACGTTCCAAATCGCAATCGCGAACGGGGATGAGACGAGAGCAAAGATATTCGCTGAGAGAGCTTATGCCGGCACAGTCATTATTGAAGGCGACGACAGCTCAGAGGCGGCGAGACTCAAGCAGTTGGCCGATCGACCCGCCCAGCATTAGCTCTACATACAAAACCCGTGTGGACCCCCAACAAGGTATTAGTTCTCCTCCCGAGACGGATGGGTGGAAGTCCAACTACTGGCTTTGGAGAGGGAAAGATCTGGCCACCTCGAGAGCCACTGTTTGCTGGGATGTTTTTGGGGAAGATCTGCCGGCATTGATGCAGTCAGGGTTTAGGTGATGAAGTGGTCAGAGAGCTTTGACTCTTTGAGTGCTGGTTCAATTACGGCAGCGTTAACATGACATTTATGGGACATGAACTAATATCAAGGACGAAAGTAGACCAGGTTGGAAAGCGCCGAGTTCTGCGGCGAGGGGCCCCCTGGGTGTACTGGCCTGGCCTATGCTGAAGGCACCATTCCGTAACTCGCCGTGTTCACTAGCAGAACAGTTCATTGACGTCTACGGATTATCCTCTCGAGATCCCACGGCTAAGGGTCGAGCCCTGTACGAGAGTCGTAAGCCACTGTCGTGAACAGCCAGGACTGATGAGAGTAAGGATATTGGGAACGGCGCTGGGACTGAGGCTAAAACCAATAGAGAGGGTTGACTGCGGGGCGATCAGTTCTCAGTTCTCGAGAGCGCGCAGTGCCCTTGCTCTTTTGCTACATCAGCGTTTTGGTGAGGCTCAGGAGGATGGTAGATGGGCGCTTACAATATTAACTATTGCGCGGGAGGATCCGTGTTTTCCAAGAGCTACTATAACGAATGGCAGTAAAACACAATGCTGTCAGACAGTATTTGGGCCATTCACATCCATCTGCAAAGCAACCCCTGGATATGAATGCAACTACAGGCATGACGGCGATGCCCAGTCTTGGACATCCTTCGGTGAGCTCACGTAATAAGTGCGTAGGTTATTAGGGACTAACGGATCCGTAATAGGCAAGGTAAGGGACTTTAAAAACAAGGTTTAACGGATGCGCGGCGTTTAGTTGTCCCTCTGGCCCTTGTTCTTTCCTCCCTTTTCTGTAGTATCTCCTTAACTGTTGTCCACCTTGTGGAGTCACGTTAAACAGGGTCTGTATGTATCCAATCAGATAAAAGTAAACTAGAGATATATATAGACCCTGGTTAACGTGACCCCACAAGCTTTAACACGCTCAAGGAGATAGTTGGATTTTCGGAGACCCTACTCCGTAGGCCTTACTCCGTAGGCCTCCCTCTTTGGGATGCCCGGGGAGCTTTGTTCTGCTTGTGCTTGTGCTCATAGAGACAGGGAGTCTGTGCATCTCCCATCCTAGCTAGCTCTTAGAAAACACGGATCCTCCCGCGCAATATTCAATATTTGACTAATAAGCAGTCCTTCCAATACCTAGTGCTCGGTACACACAACTCCGCATTGCTTATAACCCCGCTCTGGCGAGAGTCCGAGGCGGCTTTGTGCTAACCGATACTGTTTTCGCTGGATGCTTGTTAGTAGATGCCGATGGGCCGCATTGATAGCTCCACAGCCAATGCCACTCAAAGCTGTTGTTGTCACTGGCTGTTCCAAGGGACCAGGGACCCGGGGTCCTCACCTTGCGTTTTTTTGGTTGTGCTCTTGCAGATTCTTGCTGGTGATGACCTCGTCAAGGTTTTGACCTTGTCCGTATAATGGAATGGCAGTGCTTGGTATGAGCGAGATTTTGTAGAAGCAAAGTCGACATTGGTGCAGGTAGAAAGATTATAAAAACCCGCGTTGCTTCCTCCCAAATTTCCAGATGCTTATTATCAAGCGATACATTTTACCTTTTTCTACACTCATCAATCTTATACAACTTATAAGTCTTCTTCTGCTTTTCAAACACATTTACCATATAAAGTCATCAATATGAAGTTTCTCGCCTCTATCGTTGCTGTTGTCGCCATGGTTTCCTCCGTGGAAGCCTGCAAGTGTATCGGACCCAATGGCAACAACTTGGATGCCACCGCTAAATGTTGCACTGAAGCCGGCGGTCCTTCTTCTTCGGGCTCTGATTGCCCTGCCGGCAGGATAAGCAACAAACTGAGCACTTTTGCTTCTTGCTGTCGACGATTTAGCGACAGAACAGACTGCAACTGCCCCATTGGCTGTGCTCGCGCTGAGCTTGAGGCCAAGGCCAAGAAGGAGGGCAAGACACCACCTACTGACGAGGAAGTTCGGGCCCTTGTTGCCTCTTACGAGTAATGAGGGGAGGGAATAGAGAAACGCGAAATTGAGTCTCGCGACGGCGGGTTGCCGCGGACCGTTTCTCTGAAGAAGGGCTGATGGCATGGGCCCTTGTCCATAAGTATGCATGATGTTATGCAAGATGACCAGGGAATATTTTGTGGTGTCTTGTATGATGCAAAATTATTGGATAGCTTGTTCAGTTCGTACACTCTCTTTAACACAGATAAGAACGAGAATTGAGATGAAATCCTCGATGAAATTCATTTTAGCCGGGAAGGCACCGGGCGTTATGTGACAATGATTTCTCGTGCAATCAGGTGGCAAGGTCACGAGCTCCAAGCCTAGGAAATCAAACAGTCTTGATTTTCCGTTTGTGTTCAGCAGTGACGCCGAAACGAACCGTTTAAAAAGGCTTCGTCTAAAAGCACCGACTGCTACCTGATCACCTCATGGAATAAAGTTTTGCGGTTAGGGTTGGCAACGCTTTTTGAATGTGAGTGCTCAAAGTAGTGTTGCGGCTCCTTCAGTGTTTGAGTTACAAGAAGCGTAGATATTGCAGCACAAGCCACAGGATAACGCAAGTCTCGATGTCTGAAGAATAGTCGGGAAGTTTGCGCACAAGACAAGAGGTCTTTGAACGAGGTCCCTGAACGAGGACTCGGGCGCTGACGGACTAGAGAACGTGTTTACGAACATGTAAGTTGTCCCAAAGGCGGCTGACTTACCCGAAGTGTGGAGATAACCCTTCGGGTTTCTAGCCGGCGTACTCCGTACAAACCAACCAACCAGGTGGATGATATCCGAGACATATGGGGGGGAGGGGCTGGCAAAAAACGATCGGCCTTCGGTTACTTCCTATTTGGGTTATGCACGAGTAATTGTGTTAGCAATTTGCTTGCATGTTTCCAACCATCGACACTTATCGTGATTAGCCATTGTCTTTCTAGGCTTGTGACGATGAAAGAAGATCCAGCGCCTAGCGTTGGTAGCAATCACAAGCCACTTGTCCCCTCTCTCTTGTCCTGAATGCAAGCTGCAATGGGGACGGGGGCGTCGTTTTGGCTTCGTTGAGCTCATGAAGTAGCAGGTATATGCACGATTACGCAGCGATGGCGGAATGCATCTGCTTCGCTGTACCATGGCTGATGTCAAGAGAATGACCTCAGATGTACAGTTGCCAACGCGACGATTCCAGCAACCTTCTTCTACCCGACATTGGTGAGACGCGGGGCCGTGGTCATGAGATTCCCTCGCGTTGTCAATGCGGCGCTTCCTGCCAAAATGTGAATGGAGTTAATTCAAGCTAGCCTCTCCCTATGTACATCCTGTAACCTTGCGAGCTCGAGCATGAGACGATAAACGTATACCGCGACGTCAATCTCACGTAATGCCCTAGATGCCCATTCCCGTCCCTGCTCGGCGACCTCTCTCGCTCGTTGTTGTCCGAGTTCTGAAGAAGCGAGAAATGATGTTAGCTCCGGAAGCTCATCCATATGCTGACTCACGGGAATGTAATGAACCCATGGTACTAGGCGATCATCATGCCACTCCCGCAATAATGTTTGTTTTAGCGGTGCTGATTTTGAAGCTAGTAGTTTATAGTATCGCCCACTAATCCCGTTTCCATCAAGATCAAAGACAAGTCGCGACTGAAGTGCTTCATCTTTGCCTACCCAAGGTCCAATGTTAAAGAACATATCTTGTTCTCTACAATATCTTCTTTCGCATTGATGCACTCTTGTAAACACAACATTATATAGTTTTGTGTTAAGAAATGATGAGGCTACTCTAGTAAATGAGCCTTCGTGCTCGCGCAGATAGAAAAATCGGCGTTTATTTGAGTTTTGTACAAAGCTGACGAATCTCTGACGATGAAATTGTTGCCAATCCTTGCCTGCGTATCCGCCGGATGTAGAGCCAGCCCAATAAAGGTTGTTCTTCTTCCGTGTCCAGTCGCGGTCGTCTGCTTCATTATATCGAAACTCGGACTCAATAAAATATGCTGGACTAGGAAGAAGTATGTCTCCCATTGTCGATGAAGAGCCTGTTGAGAGAACTGGCGCAAGACCCTCTATCACCGCAAGTGACGTTGGGCTTTGGAAGAGGCCGTGCATATGCCTGTATTCGTCATGGTGGCACAGATCCAAGGTCGCTGTCCTGTTACGGACAAAGGGAAGCCAGTGTTCACCATCTTCAGCGACACTCTGGCCCTTTACTCCGATGCACGACTCTGTGAGCTTGCTCCAAGCAGACTTGTGCTTTAGATCTGTCTGATGCAATGACGATCCATGGCGTGCTCCTTCGGGTGACGTGCTGGATGGTATTATGACCCTTGGCTCGTCAAGATGGTTGACGAGAAAGGACACATTTGTCAGACTTCGACGTACGTCCTGAGGCACTATATCTAATAATTCTCCAACATGCCGATCGAAATATCTCCACGGGTGAACGCAATTTGCGTGACCATTGGGTCCAGAGAAATCGCAAGACCATAAGTCGCTGTCGGGCACTTGCTTCAGCTGTTTTTGTACATCGACGTACTCCCGACCAGTCAGTGTCCAGAACGGCGCGATTCCATGGTATATGGTATCAAAGTCGTCGATGACAACCGAGTTGTGCATTTTTGCAAAATTGTACCAAGATTCAAGCCCATCTGGAGGTTCTAGGCCATATCTGCGCTTGTATTCTTTCGAAGCTGCTTCATAAGTCTCAGACTGCTGCATGCGAAAAGTCTCAAAATCAGCCTTCGCTTTTCGAATCAAGAGCTCCACTGGATGAGTCAACTGGTAGCGTTCAGATACACTATGTCGCGTTGAGAGAGTTAGCCACTGAGTTGCTATATAAGGGGCCAGAGCGATGACAGACAATGCCCAAAGCATCGTGCGACCGGTGAATGACTTAGGTATTGTCTGAACCAATTGTTTGAGACTTAGAAGGCATGCAATGATATGTAGACACGTCCTCCATATTGAATGCTGTGGAGAGTAGGCGCTAGTGCACACAATGGCAAAGGTCCATATAGATGGGGCAACGATCCATGATGCCCATTGAGACTAAATATTATGAGCATACTGGCATACTGGCATACTGGACGTGGAAGAAAACACCGTGGACTTACCAGTATCAAAATGCAGTACCACGAGAACGCCTTCACGGAGCCGAGTAGCGCCACAGATAGGATACTGACAGGTGAGTGCCCAAAAAAGGCGGTCTGCAGCGCTATCCCACAGCAAAGAGTGGCAATAATGCGCAATGCAAGCGGTTTCAGGGTCCCAAACATGGCACTATGCGAGTCTGATGAGACTGCATGATTTGCTGAATGATTTGCTGAACGTGGTTGGATCAACAGGATAATAAGTAAAGCAAGAGTCGCAATAGCAGAAAGAACCATGTCGTGAATTCTGGTGGGATAGAGGGACGCCACGCAGCACAGCGCGGTTAGGACTAGTTCCCACTTCGCTAGCTTGTTGAGAGGAAGGGGTGCTATTGGAGTATTTGTATTTCCACTTTCAAGGTTTTTGTCCAGAGTGACTTCGCCTCTGGAAAGAGCAGATAGCGGAAATAAAAACGGCTGCATTGATTACGCTCGTTACTCAAACTAGCAAACAAGTGGCAGGCCAGGTCATGCACTCACCAAAAAAATAAGGCTGTTGCCTTCTGCGAGGCAGAGACTGGCTATAGCCACGCACGTGGCAGTAATCCATGACAAGGCAGACGACTGCGTGACGTGAGGCCGAACTTGTTTTAATGCGACAACACGGCTGAGGATGAGCAAAAATGTACAACAGGTAATTTCGGATAGCAGCTCAATCTTTCGGGACTGTAGAAATAGAGAGGTAACAGCACACAGGGTGGCGCCCCAAGTGGCGTATAAGATAGGTTCCACCTGATTGAGTCGTATCTTCATTCTGAATCGGATGAACTGAAGATAGTCTGGCTGTGCGAGGGAGTAGCATACTGCAACGGGATGGTGGTTGAGGTATTATTACGATACGATACTGTCTGGCTGAGCGGGACGCGGACTTGTCACGTGGCTCAGGCTCAATAGCTGACATACTCGACACGCCGACACTTCTCAATACTCTGCAGCCAAATACCAAATACACTGCATCATCCTTCCAACTCTTTCAGATTGGTGTCGTGGCGCGCACGGGACCATCATTCTCAAATGTCCGATGTACCTGAATTTTAGGTGTCATTTGGACTATCTTTTAGCTTCTCATTGTCAAACCAGTGGCGCACATCTTGTTTCACTAGCGTGCACAATATTGCGAACAAGTACTTTGGTAGCCGCGGCTCGGGTCGTCGGTCGTCAGGGTCCTTCTCTAACTCCTCAAACAGCACCCTCAGCTCCTCAGCCATGTCTTGCCAGAATACGATGAGCGAAAGGCGAAGCTGTTTGGATCGTTTGATGCCCCCTGGACGATATTCTTCTTGGCGCCGACAGACACCAACACCGGTCAAAAATACTTCGTCGATGCGCTGGACGAATGCGATCAAGGGACCGAGAGGTTTCGACTGATTATCGACTTGCGAGGAACACAATAAACACCAACATTCTCTTGTACTTTTGCTTGGTTCCTCCATCAGACCGCGGCATCCCATTTTTCATGACTGCCTTCACTTTGGTACCTCTATCTTGGCACAAGATTGGCAACAGTTACATGGGCCAGCCGTTACGTTTACAACATGGCAATCTACCACAGAAAGCATCAAACACGTTCAACTTGGTCCGTGGTTCGACCACAAAAGAAACGTAGAACTAGAGACTCTCCTGTAGTTTGCTAGCCCGAAATATGACGCCTTGCACTTTTTTCACGTGGCTCGTGAAAGCATCCACACTGGTTAAGATGGGGCGTAGGATCTGTTGCCCGGCAGTGGGTAAATTGACCGATCACGAGTGATATGCGCTTATAACTGTATTAAGGAAGCTAAAATGCACCTTGTATTAATATGCTATCTTAGAATAAGAAGTATATAAGATTTATAATAGCTACTCTCTTTATAAAAGAGAAGCTTTAGACCTTCTATTTATATAATAGAAATTAGCTATAATTTAATCCTTTTCTCTATATCTATTATCCCTTCTAAATATATCTTTACCCTAAGTTATATACTACACTATAATAATTATAAGCCTAGAAGGTTTACTAAAAGACTTATAACTTTACTATTATTCTCCTTATATACTAAACCTATATATATACTATATATTACTTACTATCTAAGCTTATAATAAATACTATAACCTCTCTTTACCTAAGTCTTAAGACTAATATTAAGTTAGTCTTATTTAATAAGTAAGAAGAATAGTATAAAGTATTAAAGTAAGTTACCTAAAGCTAAGAGATTTAGGAAAGAGTTAATCCTTAGCTCCTAAAGCTTAACTCTAATTACTTAGAAAAACCCTTTATTATTATACTAGAGATATATAAAGCTTTTATTATATAGAATAAAAGAAGTAATAAAACTAAGCTTACTTTCTATTAACTTTATTCTTCCTATTCTATAAGTATATAACTAAGTATTAAGTATTTAAAGTAACTAAGTCTAGAGAAAGGATTATTAAAACCTAGATTACTAGTACTATTAATCCTAATACTTATACTATAGTAATTAATAAGATTAAAAAGAGTAATATAAATAATAAGAAACTTATTTTATACTAAATCTCTATTAAACTTAAAAAAAGATTCTTACTAGAATAAGTAATTATTAAGGTAAAAGTTATAGCTAAATATATAATATACCTTAATAATACTAAATATATTAATATTTAA
>JFGX01000153.1:0-58878 GCA_000729855.1 Epichloe aotearoae | reverse complement strand
ATTAATAATACTATTATAATCTTTAATAAGATTATTAAAGCATTAATAAATATAAGCCCTAGTATATATATTAGATAGATATTTAAAGCCTATAAGTTATAATATTAATATTAATAGTTAAAATAAGAATAATAAGAAAAAAGGGATATTACCTATTAGCTTATATTTAAGCTTAAAAGTAAGGCTAATTTAACTTACTATAACTCCTAAGTAAGACTTAGAATTTATAGATATCTAAATATCTAATTAAATAGATATAAGACCTTAATATTATAACTAATATTAGATTTACTAAATAATCTAATGCTTTAAGGAATTATATATAGAATTAATTCTATATGTAATTATTTAATAGTTTAGTAAGGAAGCTAGATTATTATTTCTAATATTAAGATTAGCTTTTATTTCTTATTAAAATTAAAGGAATACTTACCTAGAATAATATTCTAGTAATTCCTTAAAGGATTTACTATTAATAATAGTAAATAGGATATTATTCTCTAGTATAAATTTAATAACTAGAGTAATAGCTTTTTTAGATAAAAATTCCTTAATAATAGTATTATTTTAAGGCCTTTTTATAGAAAAATAAGAGGTTAAAGAGGCTTATATATTAGGGGGTAAATCTTATTAGATTTTAGGTACTAATATATAGTTAGTAAAAGAAAATAATAGTAAATAAATAAGAAAAAGTACTTATAAGTAACCTTAAAAGGCTTTTTTTCTTCTAATTTAGAAGTAGTAATCTTAGGATATTTAGCTTTATAGTAGCTAACACTATTAGAAGCTTAAAATCTCTTAGCTTTATATTTAAAGCTATAAGAGTAGCTATCTTGTATATAAAAGTATATAACTTCCCTCTCTTTATTATATTTAATTTTAGATAACTAAAAATTAAATAAATTATAAGTAAAAATATATACTTTTAAAGCAAACTAATAGCTAGGTTAATTTTTAGGGGTTTTTTTATATAATTCTAGATGTCTTATAGCTTAAACTTAGCTAGAAGACTTAGAATTATTATCTAAAATACAAGAACATAATTCTAGATTAAATTTAGACATTTTTTCTAATTTTCCGATTTTCCTGATTTTTTCCTGATTTTTTTGATTTTCTGGATTTTTTCTGATTTTTCTTTTTTAAGGGGTTTTAAAATGATTTAGAAAGCAAAAAGGTTATAAAAATAAGGGGAAACGCAATATTTAGTAAAGTAACTAGCTATACTATATAAAGGGTTTTCTAGAAGTTTTTTTTTAGATTTACTAAGGTAAAAAGAAAGAGAAAAGAAAGAAAGAAAAGAGAAAGTAAGGGAATACCCCTTTTTTAAAAAAAATTTTTATAAGTAGGTTATAAATAACGCAATATGCAGACTATCTAATAAGACCTATGCGGACCCACTTTTAACCCACTTTTTTGTAAATACTTTATAAATTATAAGGAATTTACCTATAACTTTTAAATATTATAAACCTAGCTAATTTTAATGTTTTTTACGAGTTTTACTAAGAAATAATTAAGTTTTATTTCTAAAAAAAATATTTTCTATATATAAAAGTATAGATTTTAATTTTCTATAATAGTAAATAATATTTTAAAGCTAAGTAAACTTTTTATTACTAATATTACTTATTATAGAAATAACTACTATATTAAATGAAATAAAATAGCTATAATACTAGATTTAATATATTCTATATATAAAATTATAAGGTTCTTAAATATTCTTTAATCTCACTATATATAATTTATTTATATTTATAATATATTATTTAGTATTCTATCTAAAGATATCTATAGGGTAAAAAAAAATTATATAAATAAATATATATTAATAGTAAAAAAAATGATATACTAGTATTGAAATATCGTAATATATAAAAAAAAATTAATCTTTCTTAAGATAATAATATTTATAGTATATATACCCTATATATAAAGTTATAAGTTATATATAAAATAAGCCTTAACTTTAAAAATCTATAACTAAATAACTAAATTATAATAAAAAAAGAGGCTAATAGTAAGCTAATTAAGGAAAATCTAGGGAATATTATAAGATAATAAAAGTCTCCACTTTTTTTTTAACTAATACCATATTTATAGTATTTGTAGTGTAGTGTAGTATTTACTACACTACACTACATACTACACTACACTACAAATTACTACACTACATACTACATTGAAAGCCAAAATACTACAAATACTACACTACATGCAAAGCTCTGGTCACAAGGGACGTTCATAGGGCTAGATTCGGCACTCTAGTTAGAGAATTTAACTTACTTCTGACATCATATATCATACCTAATAGTAGCTTTTAATAGTAAAATTAGTATAACTTACAACCTATTAAATCTATTAGCCTCTCTAACGGATTTAACCCTATATTATATAAAGCTAGTATATAATAAGTGGTAGTGTTACGTGCTAGCTTTGCACGATGTAGGGTCAAATCCGTCAGAGGGGCCAACGGATTTAACTGGTCGTAAGTTATACTAATTTCACTATTAAAAGCTACTATTAGGTATAATATATAATATTAGAAGTAAGTTAAATTCTCTAACTAGAGTGCTAAATCTAGCCCTATAAATATCCCTTATAACTAAGCTTATTCTACTATATAATATATGCTAGGTATACCTTAAAAGATAATTATCCTAGTTATAACTAATAGAGCTATAGCTAGATTTAAACTCCCTATCCTAAGTAACCTAAAAATATTCCCCCTTATTAAAATTAAATAAAAGAAAAACAGGTTTAGTATACCTATTACTAAATTTATAATTCCCTTTACTATAAAGTTACTTAAAATTATAATAGTTTTCTAGTAATATTGTGAGGCCCACTCATAACACCGGCGCACTAGTGCACCACCTAATAGGCGCACCACGTCCTAGGGCTAGGTCCACATAACACTAGCAAGCCGCTAGCTATAAGCTAGTAACTTATATATATAACACACTTAGACCTAGTAAGCTTTAGTTAATATATAAATACCCCTATATCTCTTACCTAGCTATCTCTTATTCTTATAATTCTAAAGCTTCTCCTACTAGCTACCTAAGGGTAATATAGGGGGGAGAACTATATAATCTACTAAAGTAATACTATATAGTAACTAGAATTAGATAAATAAAGGTAATACTATAGCTAAGGGTATGCTATATTCTATAGGGATCCTAACTAAGACTAAACTCTCTATTACTAAAGAAAAAAAGGTAGTAATTAGAGGGTAAATTATCTAGCTTAAGTAACTCTAGAAACTATAAGAATAAGAATAGGAACTTATTAACCTATTATAACTTAATAGAGAAGAAGGATAGGTAAAAAGGGGCTAAAAGGCTAGTATATCCTTAAGTCTTAGTAGCTAAGAGGTTAAAGTCTAGAATATTACTAATCTTTAATACCCTATAAATCTATAGAAATATAAGATATAGTTAAATAACCTAAACTATGCCTTTAGGGGGGTAAAGAAGAAATACTAATATAATAACTAAAAGATTCTCTTTATACTTAACTATATATATATAAACTACTAGGTAAGATAGGACTAATATATTAAGGAATAACTAGCTAATAGCTAGGATTACCCTAAAGATAACTAGGATAAGTTCTAGGCTTAGACACTTACACTACTTAAGGATGCTATAAACTATAATATATAGATAGCTATATAGCTAGAGAATACTAAGTAATAAGAGGGTTAGAGCCTTATTAAATTTAGTATTTTCTTAGATTTACTAGAGAAACACCTAGAAAGAGCTCTAGAAAAAACCTATACCCTTATATTCTTTATAAAATTACTCCCTAACTTATAGGACTATATTAACTTATATTTATTTATTACTAGAATAACCTAAGAAGAGGTTATATAACTTACCTAGTAATTCTAGGAGGTAATATTAAGGAATAAGTAAAAGCTAAGTAACTTAGGAGATAAGGGCCTATATAAAGCTCCCTAATATCCTAGATATAATTCCCTATAAGGCTATAGGCCCTATAAGGATTAGAAGGATAAGGATAAAGAAAAGACCCTAGTTACTTACCTAAATAATAATAAAACCTAGGATAAGAGGTAGTATTATAACTATAGTAATATAAAATACCTTTCCTATAATTATAATAAGCTAAAGAAAGACTAGTAAGAAGGCTAGGGAAACTTCCTAAGGTAAAAGTAAATACCCTTACCTTTACCTTAAATACCTAGGTACTAGTAAGGTATTAATTTTATACACTAGTTACTATTTATAAGTATAAAGATATTAAAATAGTAGCTAATCTAGATAGTTATACTAAGATTAATATTATTAGTGCCTAGTTTATATAAGTATATAAGCTTAATAAGGCTAAGGCTATAGTACTTACTCTTAAGGTAGTAAGGGCCCTTATAGTCCCTTAATATAGTATTTATAAGGTACTTATTATAATTAAAAACTTAAGGGGTAAAAAGAAAAACCTTAAGCTACTATATATAGCTATTAATAAGAACTTAAGAGTTAAAGAAAGCCTTATATTAATTAGAATATATATACTTATAGAAGAATATATATATCTTTATTTATATTTATAGGAATAATAGTTTAAGAAAAAAAAAGTAACCTTTTTATTACTAATCCCTTATAAGTTTATAAAGGTAATATATAATAAGACTATTATATATACTATTATAGGGGTTATAGAAGATAAGTTTATCTCTCTTAAAGATAAGAAAGAGGTAAAAGTATATAAAACTATTAAGGATATCCTAAAGGAACTATATAAGTTCTAAGATATATTTATATTAGATAAGGTAAGAAGCTTACTATTAAGGAAAATAACTAACTATATAATTAACCTTATATCTAGGGCTATACCCCTATATAAACTAATTTACTCTTTTTCCTAAAGTAAACTAAAAGAGCTCTAGGAATATATTAATAATAACCTAAAGAAAGGCTAGATAAACCCCTCTAAGAGCCCTATAAGTATACCTATCCTATTTATACTAAAGAAAGATAGGATACTTTAGCTATATATAAATTACTAAGGACTTAATAAGGTAATATAAAAGAATTACTATACTTTCCCTTTAATTTTAGAGATTCTTAACTAATACTAAGGGGCCTATTTCTTCTTAAAAATTAATATTATAAATATATACTACTAAATCTATATTAAGAAGGGTAATAAATAGAAAATAGCCTTTTATACACACTATAGACACTATAAATACCTTATAATACCCTTTAGGTTAACTAATACCCTAGCTACCTTCTAAAGCTATATTTATAAAGTGCTTTATAGGCTAGTTAATATTATTTATATAGTATATCTAGATAATATCCTTATTTTCTTTAAAATATAGGAGGAATATACTATATATATTAAGGAGGTTTTAGAGTATATAAGGTTAGTAAAGCTATATATAAAACCTTCTAAGTATTCCTTTTACTAGAAGTTAGTGGAATTCCTAGGGTTTATTTTATTAGTTAATAGGATATTAATAAATATATATAGAGTTAATATAATCTAGGAATAAAAGAAGCCTATAAGCTTTAAAGATATATAGTTTTTCCTTAGATTCTATAACTTTTACTAATAGTTTATCTATAAATACTCTAGAATAGTAATATCCCTTTATATATTAATAAAAGGTAATTAAAATAGTATTTAGACTAGGAGGTTTATATTTAGAGTAAAGAAGTAGCTAGTATTTAGCTAGCTAAAAGATACCTTTTAGTAAGTGCCTTTTCTCTAATATTATAACCTAAGTTAACTAGTATATATTAAGATAAATACCTTTATCTTTATAATAATAAGAATCCTATCTTAGTAAGATAATAAGGGTTATTAGTATTTAGTAGCCTTTTAGTTAAGGAAGTTTATAAATACTAAATATAACTATAGTATAGCTAATTAAGAGTTACTTACTATAGTAAAGTTATTTAAACACTAGTAATACTATATTAAAGGTATAAAGACACTAGTAAAGGTTCTTTTAGATTACTATAACTTATAGACCTTTATAAGGTAATAAAAGTTAAATAAAAGGTAAGTATATTAGTATATATTTCTCTACCCTTTTTACTTTATAATTAAATATAGACTAAGGAAAAGTAACCCTATAAATACACTATTAAGAAGGTCTAATTATAAGGGTAAACCTATATTAAATAAGGTACTTCTACTAAAGCTTTAGAAAAAAATAGTAGCTACTAGAGTAGTAAAAGAAAAGATACTAATATATTAAAGAAGTTATAGCATAGCACTAGTCTTAAAACCTATAGAGGTAAGAGTAGCCTAGGTAAAAGGCTAGTTAGCTACTATAGATCTAGTAAAAGGTTAGCTAGATAAGGGTAATTTTAAGGAGAAGGTAGTATATATCTAAGATATTAGTATAGTATAAGAGATCTAGGGGGCTATTAAGTTACTAAATCCTTACTAATCTAGGCTAAATAAACTATTAGTATAACTACTATAAAAGGTATAGGACTAAGACTTAGATTTATAAAGGTAAGGAGGTAAGGTTAACTCCCTAGTAAAAGAGAAAGGAAAAGCTAGTCTATAGTTATATAGTATAAGGGGTCTTTTAATATATAAAGCCTAGGTAGTTATTCTATAGGAGCTTATCTTATAATAGAAGCTCCTATAGCTACACTATAATAATTTACTAGTAGGTTACTTTAGGACTAAGTATACTCTTAAGCTATTAAAGCATTACTTTTAGTAGCTAGTAATAAGTAAAGCTATTTTAGACTATATATCTAGTTATAGGGTATACTAGTAGGTAGTAGCTAGGAGGTATTACCTATATAAGACCCTTAAATTACTGCTAATACTAAGGTAACTATAGGTAGAAATCTTAATAGATTTTATTATAAGGCTACTACTTATATAGCTTAGTAACTAAGAGACTAATATAATCCTAGTAATTATAGACTAATTTACTAAGTACTTTATTTTCCTCCTTATAGCTACTATAATTAATATAGCTAAATTAGTGGAATTATTTTATAAGGAAATTAAGCTTTAATTTAAAGCACTAGAGGGTATTATATCTAATAAAGAGTTAGTATTTATAAGCTAATTTTAGTTAGATATATACTACCTATTATATATAAAGTAAAGGCTTTTAATAGTGTTTTACCCCTAAACTAATAGGTAAATAAAGAGAATAAATTAAGTACTAGAGTATTATCTTTACTACTTTATTAAGGAGAACTAATAGATATAGCTAAAGCTACTCCTAATAGCTTAATTTATATATAATAATACTATAAATAAGACTATAGGCTACTCCCTAAACTATACCCTTATAGGCTATTTACCTAAGTTTTACCTAGCTCTTAAGGGTAAGACTAAGGGGGGGGAGGTACTAGAAGCTTATATATATATCTAGAAATTATATAAAGTTAGGGAGAAAATAGAATATAACTAGGTAAGGGCTACTAAAACATAGGTAAAATACTATAATTAATAGCACTAGCTACTAACCCTAAAAAGAGGGGATTTAGTACTCTTATTAGTAAAGAATGTTAGGCTTAAAGAGGCAAAATAGAAGCTAACCCCTAGATTTATTAGGCTATTTTAAATACTTAATATAGTAAGTAAATAAGTATACTAACTAGCGCTACCTAATAAATATAGCTAGCTATATAATATATTCTATATTAGCCTATTAAAGCTATAGAATTACTAGGAAAACACTATAGATAAGAAAATACTAATACTAGACCTTAAAAATAAAAATAATAAGTTTAAAGTTAAAGAAGTTAAGGACTATAGGAAGATATATAAAGGTAATAAATACCTAGTAAAATAGAAGGGCTAGCCTAGTAAATATAACTAATAGGTCCTAGTAAAAGATATAAAAGGTGCCTAATATATAATTTAGGCCTTTTATTAAAGTAAAATAAGTAAGAAGTATAGTAAGATATAAGTAAGTTATAGGTAATAAGATATAAAGCTACTATAGAAAAGGCCTAGCCTTATTAGCTACTATTATACTCTAATTAAAATAATCTTAGATTACTTACTAAATTATAAAAGAGATTATCCCTATAAGGAAGGGAGGGATAGGGGAAACCCCTTTATAGTAGCCTTTATATATATTAAAACTATACCCTTATAAATAAGATACTTAGCCTTATTCTTATCCCTTATAATTACCTCCTATATTACTAGGAAAAAGCAGTGCTTTACTATACCCTAGGGTATAAATCCTAGGATATAGGACTATAAGCGTAAAGTTATCTTTACCTTCTAGGTAATAATAAGATTATAGTAATTTAGCTATAGAAAGATTAGTAAATAGGTAGTAAAATAGAATAAAGTACTTACTATCCCTAGGATAGGACCTAGGAATATTATAACTAGAAGTTACTATTAAGATATAATATATTAGTTATATAAAACTAATATAGCTTACCCTAAAATATAAGTAAAAAGCTAGTAAATATATAAGGAAAAGATAGACCTAGTAAACCTTAGTAGCCCTAGTTAGCCTAAATATAATATAGTAAGCTATATTAGTGTAGTTAAAACCTAGGATTAAGTTTAAATAATACTTAGTAAAGCAAAAGTAAGTTACTTCTAAAAATATATAGTCTTTAGGGTTCTTCTTAACCTTATTATTAAGAGTATTTATTAGTCCCTAAACCTAATCTAGGATAGCTAAGAGATTAAGGAAATTACCCTTTATTATAGATATTACCTAGGGAAATATTAGTAATAAGGAACTAAAAGACTTAGGAAAAGTAGTATACTTACTATATTATATATATTACTATACTTTATATACTAAAGATAGTGCTTTAAGTATTTCCCCTTAATAATAGTAAATATCTTATAGGGAAAATAGTAGTTAATCTATAGGAGTTTAGGCTTAGAAGGAGGGCTTTTCTTAAAGTCTATATACCTAGTATATAAATAGTATATATAATTACACTCCTTTAAGTAAATAGTCTTAGTATTTATAATAAAGATATAGTAATTAATAAGGGAAAAGTTATAGTAACTTAAGGTATAATAATATTTTAAGAAAAGTTTACTATATTTATAAAAGGAAAAAGTATATAATATAATAAGGAACTAAAGATAAATTTATACTTAGGCACTACCTATTACTTATTATTATTTTAATATAGCTACTAGTTAGTAAATAGTTATATACTAGCTAGTAAAAGCTATTTAGAAGCCTAGCTAAAAGTAAGGGAGTAATTATAAAGCTTACTTATAATACTAGCACACTAGCGCACTACCTAATAGGCATACTATATCCTAGGGCTAGGTCTATATAACACTAGTAAGCCACTAGCTATAAGCTAGTAGCTCACACGCATAACACACTTAGACCTAGCAAGCTTTAGTTAATATATAAGTGCCCCTATACCTCTTGCCTAGCTATCTCTTGTTCTCATAATTAGTGTGAGCAATAGTAATTATAGTGACTTTATAAGCAAGATTATTAACGCAAAACCTATAGCATCTATAGGAAGACCTTCTCTTTAAGAAATTAGGTCTTTTAATATCTTAAGGACCTATGCCTAGCTAGTTAGTAATATTAATAGATTTAATAGTAGCTAGTTTAGTAATTCTAGTAGTAATAAGAGCAGCATTAGTAGGACCTTTAGGACCTAAGGACCTAATACCTATAGCAGCAGTAGTAATTATAGTAGTAAATTTAATAGTAGCAGTAGCAAATTTAATAGTAGTAGTAGTAAATATAGGACCTTTAATAAAAGCTAGTGATTAAAGAGAATAACTTTTAGTAGCTTAAAGACCTTATTAAGGAAGTCTTTAAAGAGTGTAATAACCTTTAAAGGTAGCTAGCCTATTAGCAAATTCGTTAGCCTGACCGAATTCCTAACCCTTTATAGCAGCAAATTTATCCTTTACAACGCTTATTGCCTAACCCTCTGCAAAGCTCGTTGCCTAACCCTTTGCAGCGCCCTCTGTAAAGCTCGTTGCCTAACCCTTTACAACGCCCTCTGCAAAGCTTATTGCCTAACCCTCTGCAACGCCCGTTAACTAGCTAAGCTATTAATTATTAGATCTATTAGCCTAATTAATGTAACTATTTATATGACTATTAATCTAATAGCAACTCGGATTATTAATTTAACCGTTAACCTAACCGTTAACCTAATTAATCTGACCGCTATAGTTACAGATCCCGTAGGTTAAGTTATTAACCTAACGACCGATTTGATAACCAATTTGATGACCAATTTAATGACTGATTCGATGATTAATTCAATGACCGATTTGATGACCGATTTGATGACCGATTTGATGACCGCCGGACCTGATAATCTATCTAACTAAATTCCCTTGTAAGAGCCCGCTTCCTAGCTTATTATAAATTTATTAGATCTTATTAGATAGCTAGGATAGCTATCTCTTTTATTAGTGGTGCCCGTATTTATTACGTGCTAGAATTAATAATTAGCCTGTTACCTTAGGATATGGCCTGCCGTGCCGAGGATGTGGCCTGCACGTGACCTAGAACCCCTATATTAGATGATAGCTCTGACCTCTAGCTAGTTGAATCAGACAAGAACCTTACACACTCTTTTATCACATTCCATATCGTAACAGTAATAATAAATAAACTCCCTCTAAGAATAAGGATAGTAGTAATAGAGAGTTATCTAAGAATAATAATAAGGGACCGCTCTCTAAGGGACTACCCCCTAAGGGACTACTCTCTAAGGACCCTCCTAAGGCTAGAAGAGATAATACTAAGAATTCGCCTAGGGATTTAAGTAGGAAGAAGCCTACTAGATAGGATAATAAAGATAAGGACCCTAAGTATAAAAAATATAACTAAGAGCTTAGAGAGAAGTCTAATAATAAGAATATAGAAAAGCTTAATAATAAGGATAAGAAGAAACTTAATAATAATATAAGCACTAGATTAAAGTAAAAGAGGGACCCTAGTAATATTAGATTCCCTCAACTATTACTACTACTACTATTACCCCTATTATACCTATAAGGTAAGGTAACTCCTTTTTTAAGTAAGTAGCTTACTCTTACTACTACCTTTATTTAGGTAATAAAATTAGTTATAAGTAAGTATTAGTTTTATCTCTAAGATATATTCCTATTTAAAGATATTAATATCCCTAAAAAAGATACTATTATATTAAACTTAATATCTATCCCTTTATATTATACTTTCTAGGCTAATTATAAAATAGTGAAATTAACCTTAAAGTTTTAGCTTATAAAGAATTAATAGAAATATAATAAGGATAAGGTTAAGGTAATTAAGGTACTAGCTACTATTTTAAATACCTATTAATTACTTTATACTACCCTAGTAAAACTTAATAAGCTAATTAACCTTTACTAGGATAGCCTTAATATTATTAAGGCTAAGGGAGTAAGCTTATATAAATTAAAGAAGATTAGTAAAACTCTAGTAATAATATTAAATAGGGAAAAGGGTATTATTATTATTAAAGAAAGTTTTAGGTCCTTATCCCTAGGATAGGATAGTAAGGATAATAAAGAAGCTATTAGCTAGCTAGGTTTATAGGCTAATACCCTAGGCCTTAACTAGTTAGATAATATTATCTTTACTAAGGTTATAGTAAAGTATATATATAGAATTAAGGGCTAATGCCCTAGGAAAAGGGGAATAGCTTTATTTTTTTTTTCTTATAGTTAAGGGTAACTATCTTATTATAGGTAGACGTGTTAAGGGCAGGTGTAAGGTACCTAACCCACTCCACAAAACCCCTCTTAGTGGTTACCTGCAGAGTTTTTATCTCCTAGAAAAAACATTATCTTAATAAGGACCTTGTTATTTAATAAAAAGTTCTGATTCTTTTTTAATATCATGTTTTTGTTAATGCGTCGCCTCGCCTCGCCGACCGATGGCCCGAAAACCCAGAGTGAAGGTTGCCCATCTCGCGACCAGTGACAGCAATGCGTTCTCATCACCGTGCGACCTCCTGGGCCCAGACTTGCTTTGCTGCTGTAGGCCACTGTTTCTCAATCCGTCATGTTCACCTGTGTATCACATAGGCACGGTTCACAGGCACGCGAGCAGAAGTCACGACAAATGCGTCGATACATGTAAAGAACGAGGACCAAACAGCCAGGGAGAACCAATGCCCCGCCCGACGACCCACTTCCCGCAGCTGAGAAAGCAAATTGATTGACCAGACCGCACGGATGATTTTGACCGCGCCGATAGGCCATCATGGCGGGCCGGCCAGAAATCGACCAAATACCATGTACGGAGAATTAATATTCGATCAGTCCGTACATCGACCTCATGTATGTGGTTGCAGGTCGCGGCTTCGGCTCCGACAAAGCAGCCTTTTAGGCGACCCATGCGGCAGCGGCATCAACCTTGTTTACAAGTCCTCTTGTTTACAAGGAGCCTCCTGTTCAAGATGTAGCCTTGTCTCGACGGTGTGCCTCCTCGACGCACTAAAATGAAGAAGCTCTCCAGGACGACTGCGGCTCCGCGGTGCTCAGCCCGGGAGCATTCGGCCTGCCAGTTGGGCACGGTGGCGCTGAGATGACCGAACCAGAAGCCGGAGAACAAGTCGTCCAACGATAAGTTGCCCGAGCGAGAACGAACAAGATTGCAGTATGGCGCCAACGATGCTACCTACCAGCTGCGCCGAGCTGTATGGTTCTTCCTGCGTCCCAGCTTGTCCGCGAGCCATATGCATGCAGTCCAAGGTCGCAGATAGGTATCATGGAGATAGGCTAACGAGGTGAGTATCCTAGGTAAATGTTCTAGTGCAAATTTACAAACGCGAGTTAAATATAGATTATACAGGCAATAGATTATCAATAAAAAAAAAGTGAATGCATAACGGGGAGGGAAAGTTCACTTGACTGTCAGGGCAATTAAACAAAGGCCAAAAAAAATGACACACAAAATGTAAAATAACTTTTGGAGAAACGGGGAATTGAACCCCGGACCTTCCGCAGGGAGCATTATTTGATATGCAAAGCGGACGCGATAACCCCTACACTATTTCCCCAGCGCTTCCGAGGATTTACCTATTTCCATATAATAAGCAATTTTCCCGAGACGGCGCCTACTTAGTTAGGTAAAGCCTAGGCACATGACTCGGGCCTTATCCTGCTCTCCCTATAAAAGGAAAACACGACCACGCTAGAGCCAAGGTTTAACAATATCTTCACTTTATGTATCTACCGATCAGAGAGACTTCTTCCATTGCATCACGTGCAGCAGTTACGAGCCCGGGAGATCTGTGCCTCGCAACAGAATCTCACATAGGACCCGTATCCCACGCAAACTCTTGAAAAAACCACCACGCAGGAAGCCCTAGCAAAAATAGCTCTAGGCAAGAATTACTACCTAGGAGCTGGGGGGTGTGTTGCAAGGCACATAAGGGATGATGAACGCACAAGTTAGTGGCCAGTCGGCTGCACCTCTTTTCTCGGGCCAACATGTCCACATCATCTGCTGACTGGCACATGCATGATGGCGAAGTCGGCCATGGTGACGGTGTAACAGCTGCGTGTTTCTTCGGCGGCAACAACAAGGGCCACTTCATCAGGTTGCATTGACTGGAGACTCTCCAACACGTTCTCGATCAGGTGGACATGGTTGCTTCGAAACCATCCAGATGTTACGTCTTGAAGCGAGTGAGCATTGTAAGTGAAGAGAAAAGGGGCCAAGACTACGAGTACGGAGTACTCTGTACCACCCTCCAATCTGCCAGTCTGCCAGGTTCGATCCCGCGTTGTCCTCAGCGTGGCGCAGGCGAGAGAAAACAGCGTTCGGGAGCTACACGACATCAGCACGAAGATAAGCCTGGCTGTGGTGTCGACTGCAGACTCTACCACCTTTGCTGTTTGCAGCCGTCGGAAACATGCGAAGAAGAATAAGCCATGACCCACGCAGCGTAACCGAACGGATGGCGCAGACCACGTGTATGCATGATGACGTCGTTCGCCAGAAGTACAAATACATGGCTTCGCATGCCATACATACTCAACCCCCCCCCCCAAAAAAAAGAAACTTAGTCCTTGGAGCTTCTGCCGCGGAAACAATGGCGCTCGATGTTCGCGACAAGACTGCGCTGGTGACGGGCGGAGCATCCGGGATCTGCTTAGAAGTCACTCGCCAACTTTTGAAACGAGGTTGCAACGTGGTGATTGCGGATGTGAAGGCTAGCAAGGAGTTGAGCGATCTCGTTGGAGCTGCTCACGAGGGTGAGGCGCGTGCTTCCTTTATCCAGACGGACGTTACCAAGTGGCAAGAGCTGGACAGCTCGTTCAACCACGCAATCAAGGAATTCGGTCGCCTCGACATTGTCATTCCAGGGGCTGGAATATTCGAGCCACAGGTTCCGTGTTCTCTCCAGACTCATCTGCGTTTTCAACGATTCTGAGCTGACATTGTCTCTAGGGTGTGTCGAACTTCTGGTATCCAAATCAAGGTGCCGATACAACGCAGGCATCATCTTTCAAGTGCATTGACGTCAATGTCGCGCATCCAATTCGCGCTACGCAGCTGGCGATCGACTCGTTTAAACGCCAGAGGCTGGGCCATGGGGTGGTGGTGCTCATATCTTCGATTGCAGCATAGATGCCTCTGCTGCCCATTCCATTGTACTCGGCTAGCAAGCATGCTATTTCGGGCTTCATCCGTTGCTTGGCTGCCCTTGAGCCTGCCATGAACATTCGAGTCAGTGGTGTCGCTCCAGGAATCGTCAAGACGCCAATCTGGGAAGAGGATAAATTGGCATGGGTTGAGGAGAGTGTGGACCAGTGGGTCACCAAGGAGCGCGTAGCCAACGTGATTCTCGACTTGATCACCAGCAAGGACTATGTTGGGGGAACTATTCTCGAGGTTGGCGTTGATCAAGTGCGTCCCGTCACAGAATTGAACGATGCCGGGCCCTCGGGCGTTGGCCATACAATCCAAGGCATGAGTGTTGCCTTTGGCAAGACCCTCGAATTGATTGACGGAAACTTTGGCAAGTAGAACTGCTGCCAAGACGGCAACGGCAAGGATACCAGCAATAAACCAATGGTTTCAATGATGGTGATGCGCGGCTTTTCCCTCTCTGAAGAATGTTGATGACTCTGCACTGCCATCGTTACTGACCTCTTCCCCCCTGGATTTTGAGACTTACCAACTATCTCTCTTGGTTTTTCAAGACGAGCGGTGGCGTAGGCTACTACATGACGATCGGGGCTATACACATGAGGCCTTGTCCGATGCTAAATGGCAGCATGCTGCTGTAGCTCAGTAAAAGTCGGGGATATCACAGGCACCAATGAGATGAAGTTGCCGTCTGGTTGCTCGTATTCAGATGCCAGGCGCCCCCCGTCCGCCGGCACGCAAAGGCCGCTTGATGCCGGGGCTATGTACGGCACCTCCGGACTTTGTACAGTCTGTTCCCTGTTTGTTCTGACTGATATGTATGTACATATTATACGAATCACAAGACGTCAAGTTGTCCCGGACTTTTTGACACGATCATGGGGCGCGGCAAGGACGGGAAACAAGAAACCCCTTGCCTCATAATTTCGCTTGGCCTTGGCCTTGTCCTCGACGCCATGTCCAAACCAACTACCGGCTTCTAAACTTGGGTTTCGAACACGAGAAAAGACAATGGACAGGGGGCCAGTAAAGCAAACCGGGCCACGATTCCTACATATAAGAGCATGGACACGCACACCCGCTCAAGTCAAGTACAATCCATCATCCTTCATCAACCCCCCTTTCTTATCACACAACAAACCCACCGCCAAAATAAAATAAAAAACAACCTCAAAATGAAAGCCGCCGCCATCCTCTCCCTCTGCTCCGCGGCCGCCCTCGCCAGCGCCGCTCCTCCCCCCGCAGATTCCTCACGCCCCCGCCCCGACGAGGACGTCCAAGTCAAAAACCTGTCAGTCCGCAAGGAGGTCCAAGGCGCCAGCTCAAAAGTGACGCACGTCGACTTCGACCTCGTCGGCCGGGACGAGACCGCCATGAAATGCAGCGCCAACGACTACAAACCCCCCAACGTCCTCCCCAACGTTCTCAAATCCGGGTATTGCACAGACTCCAAGTACACTTTCTCGCTGCTCTCCGACGGGTCCGAGTTTGCTCTGTCTGTGTCCCATCAGGTTGCTGACGGGTATGTATCATCCCATCCCATCCTGAGAGAACCAAGACGAGACTGACGATCTGGGGCGAAATACAGCTACGGATTCACTGGCACCAAACAAGTCCCTACCTATTGCAAAGCAGGCGGTCTCGGGACCACAGACTTGGCATGCAGCCAAATCGAGTCCGTCGTCTGCATTCCCATTTACAACCCTCTTCCCCCGACCAGCCCATAACGGACCCACGAGGAACCCATGGAGGCGCTCCTTTCGCTCGGTGCCCCTGTTGTTATACGGCTCGGCCTGATGTCATCTCATACAACCTGATGAAGCAAAGTTTTTACTCTACTTTAGACTAGATGAGATGAAAATACAATCATGGCGTATTGACTTGGTTATTTAAACCAGCGATATCAATATGGGTCTTCAAGACAGCGATATACGGTCCCAAGTTCTGTGAATGGGGGCTGATTAGTTGGCTGCTCTCACAAGCTGTTGACTCACTGCATGCCTCTCCATCAGCGCACTCCGGGAGACTGTCCGTATCAGTAAAGTCAGCCGAGATGATCAAGTTTGACTTTTTTGCTTTCTGCGATACACGAAGTAGCTTCTGGTGAGAAGCGGCTTCGGATAGAGCACGGTACCGCAGACTTGGAAGCCATTGCAAAGGGATACAACGTTCCTGTCTGGGGCAGTGTCTGGAGAAGTGATCAAGTGATGTAGATGTAGAACAAGGGTTCAAAGGCAAGACGTGGCCAGTCGGTAAACATCCTATAAGCCGCGTCAGCCAGCTTATTGGTTTGACGAAGAAAGTTGCAGCTGCGCATCACAGCGCCTTTGGTGCGCATGTTGAAAGTCAAATTGCGACGCCGAGGACTGAACTATAAGCCACTGGGGGGCATGGTGCCTCCTGCAGCCAGCGTGATTGGTTTAGGTAAGTGTCGAGGGAGCAGCGAGGTCATGTTTTCCTGACCTTTTGTTGACCTGTTGTCTGAGGCTGCAATCACTGAATGCATTGGTGGTAATCATGTCATCGAAGAATCGTGGTCCAGGTATGGGTAATATCGCCACAATCATCACTCCCATCGATGTCCTCTCCAGTAACAGACAATGCTTTGTCCGAGTCGGACGCTTGGCAAATAACAACCTGGCGTATGTGAGGCGCATCAGCCATGATGCGCTTCGTCCATTGCCATTTGCTGCTCATAGCTCCCGTCACGTCGTCCACGCCTGCCGACGCGTCGCTTTCGTCAATTCCTTGCTCGGTGCTACAGCGTAACTGATATATCAAAGTCGCATCTTCAAATCTTTTCGGGTCTCTCGTGTAGATTCCCGCTACATCTGTGACGAAGACGCATCGCTGTACCTCAAGCAGCTCTGTAGCCAGCTTGTGCATCAGCGCGTCTCCCGAGAGAATGGTAGTCCCCAAGGCGATATCGAGGACGGCATCGCCAAATAGCACAGGAACGAACCCTTGCGCTAACAGCTTTTGCACCCGAGTGACCAGACGAATGCTTGATTCTGGCGTCAACTCTCCCCGGTCCGTCTCAACCGTGTCGTATGTTGATACTGACAACACTGGTAATCGGCCCCGTTCTTGTAGCTGCTGCAAGATGTGATGATGCAACTGGAGCACTCGTTGTCTTGTGAATGCCATGCCGAATTTGACGCTCTCTCGTTGTTCCGCTTGTTGTCGTTGCCTCTCATCCTGTGTCACATCATTCACGCTGGTTCGCTCATTCGGCTTTGTCGTCGACCAGCCAGCCTTTACTCGATACTTTTTGGCCGGGGGATGCCCAAAACTACCGGCTCCATGAATCAAAATCAATCTTGTCCCTCTTGGACGAAGCTCATCTCGGCAGACTTGAGCGATGCCGCCTACCAAAGTGTCCAGGTTGGGTGACAGAGTGTCTGCCTTGGACTTTTCCGTGATGGCAGCGCCGCCAAGTTTGACCATCACAGTCGCCATGGAGGCAGTGTCCAGAGGCGGGAAACGGGGTCTTGTTTGAGGTCGGCAACGCAAGGCTGTGTTAAAACAGTGTCAGAGGGATGAGCATGTGATTCAGAAAAAAAAAGAAAGAAGAAAAGAAAGAAAAAAAAACCATCACGTGATGCATGGATGGGCCTTGGCCTTGTGCAACTCATTCTCGTCACGACGGGCGGCTTCCCATGCTGCATTTCCTATTGCATGCAGACTTCTGCAATTGGACGCTGGGCTCGGCGATGAAACCGCGGGTAAATGTGTACATGCCCTTCTACTCCGCACTCTGTATACCAATTAATCATGCTCAGGCGCGGACTCTACCCGGTGGCCTTGTCGGTGTGACGGCACAGATGACATATGGCGACGATCCATCCGAACACAACGTGTGTAAGCCTGGTGGAAGCTTTCCGGGTCCACGAGGCTGCGCAGAGCAGGCCCGCAGAATGGGCAAGAGGACAAGAGAGCAATGGGTCAATCTTGACACTAAAAATGCCGTCATTGAGGTTGAGATGATGATGTCAGATATCGTGACGCATCAAAGGACGTGTGGACGGATCCTTCCCTTCGCTCCCCTTCCACCCATCTACATACTGGCCGTCTAAGCCCCGAAAGAAAGGCCCAGACCGCCACCCGCCGGTAAGCCGGCAGGGATACGGGCATGCTTCTACAATGGTTGGACCGTTATCATTATGCCACGATGCAAAAGTCGGCAAGCTCGGCACGGACGTAGATGCGAGAGCCCGGGGCATGGCCAATCACAACGCTCTCGCCTGCTCCTCATCGCACACAGCCACCCATGTCAGCTCGATGGCCGAAGAAGTCAAAGACTTGACTTGGTTCTTTCAAGTCGTCTGGGGATTATATAATAGAGGGGTTGTGTGCCGTCGGCTTTCTGTCTCTTCGCTGCCAGTAAACTCTGTGTACTCTGTGTACTCTGTGTACTCTGTGTACTCTGTATGTTCTGTTTACTCTGTTTACTCTGTACTTACTTACTACTCACATTCAAACTCGAGAAATCGCCGCCGCAATGCCTGCCTCTGCTGAGCCCGCCCAGCAGCAGCCAATGGCTGTTGAGTCAAGCAATGTCATTACCCAGCAGCCTGTATGATCCCTCGGAAGTCATTGCCCCTGCATCCATCGCATCGGGACGATAGCCGCTGACTTGCAGGTGTGCCGTCGCCAACTGCGTAGAACACTTCTGAGCAGCAACCTGACATGAGTCACATGAGTCTGCGTGGTGGCGAGGAGGCCGGCTGCTCGTTATGCTGCGGCCTCTGCGACTGCGAGGAGAGTTGCTGTTAGAAGATGCGAAAGGAATTACGGAGTAGGGATGTGCGGAGTGGCGCCGACGACGCATGGCTAGCGAGTCTGACAAGCGGGGGCGAATGTGATGCTGGTATTCCTTATTCCTTTTTTTTTTTCCTTTTTCATCTAGTCCGTTGACGCTGTACGGAGTAGTCAGAGTGGTATTACTAGTAGTATTACTAGTAGCCCTGTACGGAGTTGTTTTGCCCAGATTGATTAGGATCCTTGGCATAAAAAGCAGCAATGGATTCGATAAAAAAGGAAACAAAACAAAAACACAGTCTGCCCCCCTAGACAAGCCGTGATAATAGATCTCTGCCGCCCAACCGAAGGCCTGAACGAGCCCCCCCCCCTTCAACCCGAATTTCGGCCCAGTAATGATGGATCCGTGGTCGAGCTGGGTGTTGAATTGGACCAGAGCCTGGATGGGTATATTTTGGTTTGTTAAGGCGGATGAAGGATGAATCCAAGGAGCTAGGTAGTGTCAATTAGCGCCTAAGTCTATCGCAATGATAAGAAGGGGTAATGATGCGGCATACACTGTAGCAAAACGTTCAGTCCTTTTGGATCTTGGGCCGCCCAGCCAGTGAGTAGCTGGTGATGACTGCTATCTGACTTTGGCTTCGGAGTGGAATCAAATAGCTGGTTCACTAGTAGTTCAAGCGTGGTGTCAAGAGGAAATGTGTGGTGAGACCGACAAACATATTCTTCCCGTTGTTGCCTCCTCTTTTTCTTTCTCTGCAGTCATGCTGCCCAAGACTACTGCGATCTTGCATGCGGGAAAAGACCAGAGCATCACAACAAGACACAAATAGTTGGGCAGCCAAACCCCAGTCCTCCGTCTTTTCAGCTACTATCGCGCAGCCCACCGTGGCAAGTAATACTTGACATTCTCGTAGACCAAGAAAGTCACCCACGTGGCTGGCATGACTCTCACCACGCCCGGCACCAAGCCTCTATAGAACCCAACGACGCCTTCCTCTCTCCAGATCCGCGCAATGACGCCGCCCACGCCTCTCCCAAAGCGCTCGTCCGCTCTATAATTCTGCATCCTACTCCTGAGGACTTGGTAAGGGTACGTCACAGCACCAGCCACGAGCTTGGCGACACTGGATATCATGAGCGTAGCTTCGTTGGCCATCTTGAGGCTCTGTTTTCCAGGGTCAGAACCACCCTGTTCTCTTCTCTCGTTGAGATACATTCTCTTGGCCGGCTCATACACGGTGAACTGCACAGCGCCGTGCGAAACGCCGAGCAGCGACACCGCAAGGCCCCGGTAGAACCCTCTCATCCCTTCCGTCTGCAGGATGGTGCGCGCACCCGCCAGCATGGAGGGATACGCGCCCACAGACCCCTTGTCAGAAGAGAGCATGCGCGTCTTCAGTACCCATACGGGATTGGTGAGGGCAGAAGTGGTTGCGCCGGCGAGAGCGCTCGCGATGAAGTATTCCGCTGGAGAAGGCCGTTGGTCCCGCCGGGCAATGAGCCTCTCGAAGCGGGACTTGAAGAAGAAGAAGGACGCCCAGGAAGTCGCGTTGCCGACGAGATTGGGCGTGAGGCCGCGGTACAGCGAGGACATGACGGCCTGATTGTTGGACGTGAGTGAACGGAGGATGGCAACGGTCGTGGGAGCGGGTGAAGAAGGTCCTGCGCTGCGATAGACTGCGCCATGTTAACGTTTTGTTGGTTCGTCCGTTCTCTTTGGGGTAAGCAAAGGGGAAATCCCGAAAAGAACTCACTCTGCATTCGAGTCTTGACAATGTCCAAAGGATGCACAACCAGCGTGGCCACCACACCGGCGCTCAAGCCGGCGATGGACTCGACGAGGGCGGGAGATGGACCCCCATGGCGGCGGTCCTGCATATAGAGAGTTGTGATTCAGAGAGTGCCTTGCTCTACATTGTTGGATGGAGGCTAGCAATGCTGGTTTTCTCGGCAAAATGATGAACTCATGGCCGTTGGGTGGTCTCTGCTGGTGGGAGCTTTCGGTGAAGGGAAAAATTAAATCAGAAAATAAAAGAAAGGAAAGAAGGAAAGGGCGGGACATCTATCGAAGCTACGGAGCACGTCAGTGGATCGCACGCAACAGGGGCCACACGGCCAGGCCAGTCAAGAACTGACGACTCCGACCAGTGATTCAGACAAATCATATAGACGCTTGCAGGAAAAATTATGTGTGATGAGTGGTCTTCTCTAACGGAAACTATACACCGGAACAAACAATACATCTCGTACATTTCTTGCCTTCCAACAGAAATCTCCTTGGTCATACATGGATTGCCACGCTTCTTTATCCCAACGCCACAAAATGCGGCTGCATATCGTTCCTTTCCTCTCGTGCCTGCGCAAAGTAGTGACTCAATTGCCTCATCCCCTTTGAACTCGTCGCCCTTTGGATCTCTTTCCGCGAATGTTGATACCGACGAACCGTGAAAATTTTAGTGATACAGTGTTGCTTCGACGAGATCGGAGCATTCAAGAGAGAGGAGAGAGGAGGCTACACGACTGATTAGCATTTTCCGTAAGAAGAAACGCATATCCCAAGTGATGGAAAAGTAGCCCATACCGGATGACGGAGGGACGAGGGTCGCTGCGGGTGTAGCCTGCTCGACGAACAAGATTAGCAATATGATGCCTATTCTGTTCACTGTTATGAAATCGTACCGAGATAGAGAATCAGAGGAAGGTAGCCACTGCAGATTGTTAGCAATGCAGATATATAGCATTGGTATTTGGCAAAAACTCACTAATGGATAGCGACGCGAGATACGTCAATGAGCTTGGCAATGCGCTCCTATTCATGCAAAGGTCAGTTTGCCTGCACGCCTTGACCCCGTATCCGCAACGTCCGCTACGAACCTTGGACTCCTCAGAAAGAGCGAGCATATTGAGAAGTGGTACGAGAAGAGCGAGTAACCGGTTCGACACGAATGAGAACGTGAATGCGTGCGTCGCCCCGAAAGAAACAGCGTGGAGTTGTGTTATGTGTACTGACTGGACTGACAAACTCAATGAAGCTCACTGATCAGGCTCCCCGAATTCAGGACCAATCTGCTCTAATAAAATTTCGGACCCATAAAAAGAGAAGGGCCACGCACCGGACGGGTCATCATCGGCTAGAATTTCCAAGCTCCGATAATGCGACTTATTGCATACAATCAAGCCTCGTCGACAAAATGCAGCCCAACCTCAAACTCCAGATCCCATCCCGCTGTCTTATTCCTCGCCACCCACCCATCACCAGGAGCGTAGCCAACGCTCAAAACCGCCTCCAAAATGGCCCAAAACCGCCATTGGTACGTCCGCCCGCCGACCACAGCACACACACACCAAAAAGAAAAAAAAATCATCTGCACCACTTCCTGTCGCTGACTGACCACAAATCGCAGGGAGCAAGACAAAGATGCAACCGTCTACATAGGAAACATTGACGAGCGCGCCACCACATCCACCATCTACGAGATAATGCTACAAACGGGACCCATTCACAACATCCACATGCCCCGAGACCGCGTCACGCAAACCCACCAAGGCTTCGGCTTCGTCGAGTTCCGCACCCCCTCCGACGCCGAGTACGCCGCGAATATCATGAACGGGATAAAGCTATTTGGGAAGTCGCTCCGCGTGAACAAAGCCTCCGCCGATAAACAAAAGGGCGCGGATATCGGCGCGGAGCTCTTCATCGGCAACCTCGATGCCATGGTCGACGAGAAGCTATTGTACGATACCTTCTCACGCTTCGGCCCGCTCCTGAGCCTGCCAAAGGTCGCGCGGGACCATTCTGGAAACAGCAAAGGGTTTGGGTTCGTGAGCTTTGGGGACTTTGAAAGCAGTGATGCTGCCGTGGCGAACTTGGACGGCCAGTACATGCTCAGCAAGGAGATTAGTGTGCAATACGCTTTTAAGAAGGATGGCAAGGGGGAGAGACACGGTGACGAGGCGGAGAGAGAGCTGGCTAAGCAGGCCAAGAAGAGGAACATCGTGCCAGAGGGTCAGGGGTTACCTTCGTTTGTGCTGCAGCAGCAGCAGCAGCAGCCACAGTCACACGCGCAACCGCCATCACAGCAAGCAGCGGCAGCAACAGCAAACCAGACGCCAGCACAACAGCATCCTCCTCACCATCAACAGATTCCACCTCCTGTTCCGGCAGGGTTCGATCCTTCAGCCATGGGCGGCATGCCCGTTCCCCCCATCGGTGCTCTCGGAATTCCTCCCCCCTCGCTAGGCCATCACCATCCACCGCCAGCCGGGTTCGCGCCTCCTCCCCACCGCGGCCCGTCACCATACAATGCCGCTCCTCATGCTGCCCTCCCTCCCCAGTCTCGCGGCTCGATTCCTCTCCCTCCGCCCCCCTCGGGACTTCCAGCCCGTCCGCCCCAGGGCCAAAACTACACCAACCCCGCAGACTTCCACCCCGGCGCCTTCAGACCACCATCGGGATCTCCAAACCCCCAGGTCTATCCTATAGCACCACCGCCTGGGTTTCCCACCGCTCCTCCAGGGGCTTCTCCCGGTTTCATGCCCCCGCCGCCGGGATTCCAGCCCCCTCCTGGATTCGGACGGAGATGATGATTGGCGAATAAATCAAAGAAAAAAATCTGACGAGTTCTCTAAAAGGAAAGCAGGATCAAAAGCAAGGTATTCATGTACAATTACAACAAGTCTTGTTATGTTAGCGCTCTGTATTACATTTCCCCGTACAAAGATACAAAAATCATGTACAGACACGGGGGGGGCAGGGGGCTTATTATACTTCGCAATATACCCAACGTGAACACAAATGTTGGACGGTACAAACAACAATTCGAAAAGAATCAATTGAAAATCCTCAATAGCACCGAACCCATGCACGTCATGCTCACACTCCTTTTTCAAAAACCCCCTTGCCCAACATCTTGAACATGGAAACCCCCAAATCATGAAGGTAGTAGCCAAATCCGTAATATATTGTTACAGGCAGCACGCCAGAACAAAAGAAAAGAGGTCCCTTGGCCCGTTTGATGAAAATAACCCGCAAACCCCTCCCGCCATGCAGCCGACAAGTTCAGCAGATGATATTTGTGCGGCGAAACCAGAAACGATGACAAAAGTAAAGGCAAAGTGGCAACCAATAACAGCTGAAAGCTGACAGGGAAACCAGACATGTCAGGGATGTAGAAGCAGCGCCTCGTGTTCTCCGCCAAACGGTCCTCGTCCAAAGACGGTAGTCAGAATGGACTACATGCGCGAAACCCGCCAAATCACCAACTCCCAGCAAATGCATCCCTAGCCTCCTGGGTAGCCTTTTGCCACTCTTGTCCCGCCTCTTCCCTCTGTCCCTGGACCTCATAGGACTGCGCGAGCATACCATCTGCCACGCTTTGCCAGAGCATGTTGCCGCTCCTTTGTGCTTGTTTTGATGCCGCGCGCGCACTCTTGAGGGCTTGCTCACCAATCACGTTTTCGAAAAACCTGCTGCGCATGATGCAGAGTGTGACGGCGGCTCCGAGGATGTTATTAGTCACCTTGGATCCAGACATGGCTGCTTGAATGTGCTGTTTTTGTTGGTTGAGTTGTTGAGGAGGCTCGGTTTCCAGTGCCGCTGCTACATTATGCCAGGCTGTGCGAAGATCAATGTTCCAGTGGTTCGTGCAAAATGGTTGCAAGTGCTCGATGAGCTCGTGAGTTTCAACATCGTTTCTACAGCTTGGATGTTGCATAATCCAAAGGCGATTCAGTCCCGCCAGGAGCGCCATCTCTTTTTGACCAGTCTTGACGCCACTCGATGATTGTGGCAAGTTGAAGCAGGGGTGGAGGAAGATATCCAGTGCGCCTTGGAGATTTCCTGTCCCTTGGCTGTACACCCCCGTCAAGTACGTCGAGAGCAATCCTATTGTGGGTTGTGTGGAAGGTCGAATCAGAGCTTCGAGCTTTGACATGAACTGCTTCACTTTGTTCCACCGGCAATGACTGGCTGCCAGGAAGCCGAGAAGCGCGCAGAGATATGCTTGCGCGTCTGTTCGCCAGGCTCGCTGTCGAATCGCCGTCGATAGCGAGACGGACGGCCCATATGGGATTCCCGTTGTTAGCCCATCCCCTATTCCCCATCTGTCAGTTTCGGCCTTCGTTGCAATCCCGCAGGGTAGAGAACTTACAGGTGTCAAGGATTCTCACGCCTTCCAACCAAAACTCGGTAGATCGACGGCCTTGTGAAGAAGGTTTATGCATGCTTGCGAGTCCGCTCAAGGTGAATCTGGAAGCATTGTTGTTAGCTCGGCCCCCGCGCAACCTAAATCCCTCCCAATTCAGATACATACACCAGCGACCTTAGCTCTACTTTGGTCATGAAAGTCATTACCACGAAATCAAATTCGCCGTCAGCTTCTCCTCCAGGGCGGATAATGGCCGACGTCTGTTCGCTAACGATCTTGGCCCCGGATGACTGTTTTTTAACAGGAATTTGGAAATCGGCCTTGATGTTGCTCCATTCCTCGCAGTCGTCTAGTTTCTGTTGTAGGAGTCGCAGCTTCTGAGCTGTGGTGTCTGGGCTTTGGTGATGCAGGCTCGAGGAGAAGTCAAGCAAAAGTATCAAGATATCCAACTGCATGATCTTGACGGAGGGGTCGAACTGATATTTGGCTGCCTGCGCGATGCAAGAGTTGACGCGCTCAATGTTGCTGTCCTTGGACGTCTTGAGAAGTGCCAGACCTTCTAGTATGGACGCAAAGACCGTCATGGCGTTGTCGCCCCTAAGGCTGGCTACACTTTGCACAGCTCGAATATTCTCCAATGCCCCTGTATCAGATGCGTTCCCCATGCTCGAGTAAAACGTCGATTTCAGAAGTCGAAAAGCATAATACCACTGAACGTGTTTGAACCTGTGAGATGTCAGCTTCCCCCTACAAATGTTTCCAAGATCAACGACATCGTCTTACGCTTCACAGTCGGAGATATGACCATCGACAGCTTTCAAAGCCGCCTTGTGGTTTCGTTGAAAAAGAACTTTCAGCATCAGATACTGCATGCAGTATTTCAAGTCAATTAACCGGTGCTGCATTCTGTCAGTCACATACATGTAGACATGCAAAAGTCGTGAGTCGCAACATACCTTGTCACACAGTGTGATGCCCTTTCCAAGCGCCGTTTCTGCCTCCATAAGGTTCTCCGTCTCTTCCTGTAAGATTGCTGCATACCTCATCCGCAGCCGAGCCTCTTCTCGTGGCGCAAGCTTACTACTCTGCATCGCAGCTTCCAAGCAGGAAAGACTCGTGGCGATCAGTCTTTGATATTCGTCGACAATCTCAGAATCAAGAGACATGGCTACATCGTGTACAGAGCTGCGGGCTCTTTCAAGACATTCCTCTGCAATCGCAACCATGAGCGGAATGGTATTGACAGGACGTGATTTCGGGGCGGGTGACCGCTTCGTAATACTCGGTGAATTTGTCGAGAGTGCAGGCGAATTTGTTACGGATGAGTGTGGACTTGATTTGATGCGCACAGGTTCAGGCCTCGGTTCCTGTTTGACCTCCTTTTTAAGCTCTTTTACTATTTCTTGTTTTACTTGTTGCTTCGGCGCTTTCGTCTTTACTATGATAGACTCCTGCTGAGATGGCTCCTTCACATCCTCGCTCGTCTCTGCTGGCTTTACAAATGTTGACTCTTTCACGGGTTTGGGGTCTGGCTCTTTCTTGCCCCAACTTCGGAAGTCGCCCATCGGGAGTGGCGGTAACGGGGGAGGGGGAGGAGCGTTGAATATGTCCAGCGGATTGACATAATTGATCTGTTCTTGTACTGGAGGTGGAAGCGGGGGTTCTGACAATGGATACTCGAGCAAAGAATTTGGGTTTAATTCTGGTTCCGGTTCTGGTTCTGGTTCGGGCTCGGTTTCTGGTTTGGTTTCGTGTTCGGGCTCAGGTACAGTTTCCGATTGGGGTCGGAACTCGGGCATAGAGATTGGTTGTTGCGTCGTGTCTTGCACAGGTTCTTGAGGCGATTGTTGCGGTATGGGTGGTGGAGGAGTCTGATGGTGCTGATGGTGCTGATTGTGCTGATTGTGAAAGTAGTTGTTGTGATGCTGTCGATAATGATGCTGAGATTGAATAAGAGGCGACGGTTGCGGTGAATGCGCCTGGTTCTTCGGGAGAGGCCTCGTTTGTGGCGGTGGCGGCGTTGCTTGATATTGCTGATGCAGTTGTTGCTGTATCGGTGATTGTATTGTATGCTGGTTCGTTTGCCTCTGCAGTGAGTGCTTCCGTTGCATCTGCGACGGTGATAGCGGCGATGCCATCTGCTGTGGCGATGACTGCTGTTGTATTTGAGGCGATCTCATGTGTTGTTGAGCCACTTGTTGCTGCTGGTACATTCTCTGTAGCATCTGATCTGACATCTGCTGTTGTTGCGATTGCTGCATTTGAACCACGTGTTGGGCCAGCTGGGGCTGCTGCATTCCATTTGTATTTTGTCTCGGTGACGGGAGCCCATGAAACTGCTGTTGCGGCGAGGCATTCGTTTGAGGCTGAGGCTGCGGCCATAAAGACTGCTGTTGCTGATGAACGTGCATCTGTTGATGCGGATGGGCATATGAATCGTAATTTTGAGCTGACATGCCACCGCTGCTGCCCATATACCGGGCCATTGATTGGTGTTGTTGTTGTTGTTGCTGCTGCTGCTGCTGCTGTTGCTGGCGTGCCATTTGCATTCGCAGAAACTCATGTTGCCTCGCCGCATGCTGGTCATGACGCTGTGGCTGGTGGAACTGGCCCTGCTGCAGCAGCTGCTGCTGCTGCCCGTAGAACTGATCTCGTGAACCATTCGAGTACAGCGCTTGTTGATTCTGCATCTCTTGTTGTGGCTGGAACTGGCCCTGCTGATAGCCCCTCTGACCACCATACTGTTGGTGATCCTGCTGCTGCTGCTGCTGCTGGCCCGAAAAGCCCGGTTGCCCCGAAGGCAACGTGCCTCGGTATGTCATATCCGCCGTGTCTGCATCAGACTGCCGACCTTATGAACACGATAAATCTTCAGGGTACAGCGTGACAGGGTATGGCGTGACAGGGCAAGACGATGGACGCGACAGAGTTGGTGCTCCAAGAGGATGAGTCGGCAAATGTGTCAAGAAATCAGCAACGAGCTAGATTCGTCCGGGGAGGGGGGCGAAAGATTCAAAGCAAGTGTTGAGGCTGTGCATGTATGGCTTCGACCCATAAGATGGATTCAGCTCATGAGCTCCATTCAAGTTCGCCGATTGCTTGATCGGTTCTGTGTCGTGTTCCTGTCGGGCTGGTCGACGAAGTCGTCTAGATCGAGAGCGTCGGCGCGTGACGCGAGCCCTCGCTCATCGCAGCAAGAAATGTCGGTAGAAAGCGATGAATGGTGGTGGAAGGGAGTGCGATGGATGTCGACGGAGGAAAGCGATCGCGTCGTGGATTTCGCGGGGTGGGATGGCACGTCGTTGGGATTGCGGCTCCGCGGTGGCTCCCAGGTTAGAAGGTTGTCATGTCTCCCGTCCCGACAGGGTTTAGCTGCATCCCTTGGAGTGCGTCCTGTCTACGGATTACATATGTACATACGGACTATAGTCCGTAATACATACGTCGTCTTGTCTGGTCTGCTCGGTTATTGTGGTGTGGATTGGGTGGAGCGCGACTTGGCTTTCTCTCGCGACCCACTGGAGACATGTGGAGACATGCACTGTCACTGCAACGTCCAACAGTTCACATTTCGAAACTTATCAGTTTTCATCATCTGTTCTGATGGCGCAAGCTATTTCTCAAGAATGACCAGCTCTATGGTACAAGAAAATGCACAATGTGTCCAAACACCAGTTGTCCTTGTAAGTCCCCTCGAGATACAAAATTTACATAAAACAAACACCTGCCGTAAACTCCATTTCAAATTCTGTCGACGCCATTAATCAAAAGCATGTCGCCGCCGGCTCCCTCATTAATGCATCAAATGATGCTGTGCCTCGAACCGAAAACTCCCCGTGCTTTGCTTTCTAGGAATATCAACATCCTCCATGCCAAGCAGGTTAAACAGGTTAAAAGGCACCTGCTAATCTCACTTCTGCCCTCGTGCTCTTTGTCAACCCACGCACATCCACTCAGCAAAAACACACCATCTCGCTGTCCGATCTGCTAGGACCAGACCTCTCCACACGCCTCTCTCGGAGCATTTGATGATGGTTTCCCATGTCCCGCCGTCACTGACATCCTCGTCGCTTGATAAGCCCTTTCCGCCAACTGCGATGCCCTTTCGATCCTCTTTCCTCATAAGACGAAGAATCTTGCCGCCTGGAGTTTGGATTGCTAATTTGGCTGGCTTTCTCCCTGCCACCGTGCCACTTGCAGAACTTGGGCACGATCCGCTGACACTGGATGCATGCACGCTCATAGCTGAGCTGGGTCGTGCAAATGGATTCGGGCTTGTTCTCCCCGGGTTCGATGCTGGTGTCAATGCTGAGTTGGGCCCAAGTACAACCGAGTTGGGATGTTGTCTAATGGCAAACACGAACGTGTTGTTGAGCGCCAGTCTTTGGCATTGCGGTTGAACCACGTATATGTCGTGCCGTTGGGCATGTGGCGTGGGATGTCGAGTCACAAACTCGTATGGCGGGTTCTCTCCGGTGTGTACAATCGGTAGTGCAAATGCTAGGGGGTGGGGGATGTCCTTGATGCTGTGCATCAATCCGCGTTTACCGGCGTAGACTCTGAGTATTCCCTGGCCCTCATCTCCTGGCAGCAGCGCTTTGACCGTGTAGCGCTTTACGCCGTTGTACCACTCTGCCTGCGCCAATGCCCTTTTCTTGACAAACTCTCCGCTTTCGAAGACGTCGCCATCTGCGTCACGCGAGTAGGCCCGGGCCTCGACCTCTGCAGCAATTTCAACGTCGGCGGGCACATTGAACTTGATGTGGACCATCTCCAAGTCTTCGATCCTGGTGACAGCCGTGTTGTAATCCACCATCTCGATTTCATTGCGGAAGAAAGCGGGGCAGGTGCAAGGAAGATTCAACAGGATTTCGTGGGCAACAGGTGGCACAATATGCTGTTGATCGTGGTGCTCAGGCACATGCGTCCAACACACCTCTGTCGGCCGGGCCAGGAACCACCAAAAGTCTGCAGTCGGCCCTTTGGTGCTCGAGTACTGGCCCCGTTTGGGATTTGATGGACTCGCCAGACAGCAGTCGATAATTCGCCATTCATTGTCCACAATGACGGCATTCCACCAATGGTTGGATCTCGGCATCATGCTCAGGTCGGAAACATCTCCTGGGGTCTTCAAGTGGCCTCTGACAACTTCGCACTCTAGACCAACGGCGGCACACATCTCCATGACAAGAACGGCGTACTCTTCGGCACAGGCCCGTTTGGACTGGATGACACGACGAGTGTCTACTTGGCCTTCAAAATCTTCCTCCCAGCAGATCTTTTCTGAAACCCATGTAAAGATGGCACGCAGCCGTTGGACATCGCTTCTATATGGTCGGCAAACGTAGGTGGTCGCTAATTGAATCGCCGTCGTCATAGGTGACATATCCGCAATGTATCTCGAGTTCTTGTCCACCTGGCTCAGATTGATAGACTGATAGTTCAAAGCTTCGCGGACAGGGTTACCATCTGCCCCTTCATCTCCTTCGATTCCGTCGTAGAGCTCGTCGACCGGGTTGAGGACCGGGTGATCGAGTGTCTGGCAACGGTCTTGCCGCTCATTCCTCTCGACCTTGCTAATGGAGTTAGACCTGTTAACATCGCGGCGCACTTGGACCCAATCCACGCTGCTGCCCCGGCAAAGACCCATCTCACGAGCCGCGTCTGATCCGTGATCGGGGCCACTGACGGCCGTCGTTCTTGAGCCCACACCAGAATATGTGCCCGATGGCCTGGGCCGGTTGAATGGTGATGCCCGGATCGAATTCCCTCCAGCTATTGACCCAGCTGCGAAACTGCCCCGGTTGCTTGCTACACCCGTCTTGGCAGAGTCGAATATCTTTTTGAAAATGTTCCTCTTCGGTGCTTTCGGCTGAACCAATCCTCCGAGACCACCGGTCAAGTCGCCTTCCAGCCCAGTCCGAGCCCGTTGTGGTCCTCCAGCCACATTGCTAGCATGACTGCTATGATATGTGACGCCTGTGAAAGGGGAGTCCGGACGTTCCAACTCTCCTTCGTGTATGTCCATAGCACTACGGGTACGTAAATGTTGGCGAGCCATGCTTCCAGCACTTGTTGAGCTGAAGCCGCCGGCGGAAACGCCGCTCCAAAGACTCCTCGCACTGCTTTGCGTCGAGGAGCTAGTGTGACTCTGGTTTCCGGACGAGGCATTCGTGGTATTGGTTCTCGTGGTGAGTGTTCTACCGATGCTACCACCAGTGACATTGGCCCTACCAATCTCAAACGCTGATTTCTGTGTTCTTAATCGTCTCGCGTGGCCGCCAGGATCACCAGCAGAGGACTTGGGTCTTTGGTAGAGCTGGCCTTTGGGCGGTGGGGGAGGTGGCATGTCATTATTTTCTGCGTCCAGATCAATGTCCGCCGCCATCGACGCGCTCACGCTGTGTTGATGCATATTTCGCAGTCTCTTTTCCATGCGCTCGACATAATTGCTGAGCTCTGGTAGTTCCTGTTTCCTTTCATGGTGTCCATTCTGATAGGATGTCTTCTGAGATGATCCTCCACTCCAGGTCTCATAACCTTCATCGTGATGGGGCAAGCCCATAGAAGTCAAGGGTCTGGCGCGTTCTGGCTCCTTTCGCCTCGAGTTTTGGGCCAGCATGTCGAAGGACTCAGGACCCCACGGGTCAATCGGCTGTTCTTCTTCCTCCTGCTCTTGTTGTTGGTCCCCGGCCCAGTTACTGCCAAGCCCGTCAAGCTGATCCAATTGTTCCATCACACTATCCATGGCCTCTCGCAGCGGAGATGGTGTCAAGTGTAATTCGTCGGACGAACTTTGCCGCGGTGACCTTTCTATCGGCGTGTATTGCCCATTCAATTCGCGTTGATATTCCCTGTCGTCGTAAGTGGTATAGGATGACTGTCCGGGTGTTTGATGCGGTTGATGAAAGGAGGCATTTGATTCGTGCCGTGATATCACTGCTGGCGAATATGGATGGAAAGAAGAGTTCGACGCTTGCCGCGACATATCAAGAGATGAACCCCCCACGTGCCTATGAGGAGGCGGTGCTGGGGGAGGCGCACTGTCTCTATCAGGGGTACACCTGTGATTTGTGAGGTACATAGGGGATGTAGCTGGTGATGTTGCCCGAGAACCATAGCCACGGACAGGTGGAGGGGAGGGCACCCTTTCGATGGTCTCGTGAACCGACCTGTGGTAAGAGTTGGCCGAATTGTCTCTCGGCCGTTGCTGGTAAGGTTTCGGTGTTGGAGCTGGAGCTAGAGCCGGCGCTGGCGTTGGCGTTGGCGTCAGCGTTGACACTGGCGCTGCAGCCGCGACGGGAGGATCGCGATATGATGTAGGGGTTTTCGCAGTGGTGTAATGCGGAGCCTTCGCGTAAGCCTCGAACGGTTTGCGGAACGTTTTTGATTTGGCGGGTGTTTTATTGAGGCTGGAGGCATTGTGCCCAGGTAAGGGACTGACGGATCTAGTCGCCGGACGGAAATCCTGAGGAAGAACCTCAACGAAGTTTGATGGGAATGAACCAACCGTTCTCCGGTCGCGGTAAAGACGACCAACCCACCACGATCCGTCTCCAGCGTTAAGGCATTCAATCAAGTCTCCTTCAATGAAGCCCAGGTCTCGTTTTGACTACCTTAGTGTTAGTTGGTCGAAGTTTTGAACCACAAAACATGCAGGATAAGAGGACCGGAGTCCAGGTGATCAACATACCTCTCCTCCCCACGAATAAACAGCTCTACACCAGCACGGGAAAATCGGTGGAACCGAGGACGGTGCTGGCACCATAATGATAGCAAGAGATAATATCGATGGCACCTGTGAAGAACTGGGAGGAAGGACAAGTTTAGGCCTGCGTCAAGCTGCTGCGAACAGTGAAGACGTCGCCAGACTTGGTGAAATTCTGAGAAATATCACGATCTAGTCGTGCGGCCGTGACAATTGTTTGGCGGCAATGTTTCGTCAAAATCACACAGAGCAGGTGTGTCGGTCAGCGGGGAATCAGTGATGGCATCAAATGCGCATCATTGTCATGATTTTTCAGTGTCCCGTGTTCCTAAAAAGCTTGGGATGGCGTGGAATGAATGAAGCTGACTAGATGCGGCCGTAAGACGTTTGAGAAAACGAAGAGGTCTCTTCTTGTCACAATCTGATGTCAGTAGCCAGACAACCCTTGACGCATGGCAACGACAAAGATCGAACAGCGTCACCGATGGGCTTTGCATGGGCAAATGGGGGCAATGGGCAGGCTTGGGCTGGGCTAAAGGTGGCTAAAGGTCGACTCCCGGCCGTTTGAAAACAGAGCGTTGATGGTTGCCACGACAACAAAGCATCCAACGCCTAACACGCCCTTGCATTGCCCAACTTGGACGAGCATTGATCCACCGATGGATGCATTCGGCCGGTACATTATTAACTGAGTCTGTAATCCGTACGGAGTACATATTACGGATTACTCCGTGGACTAGACAATATGTCCTTGGGTCAGCAGCGCCAAATCGTGCTGTGCCCTGGCCGCCGTGGCGACGGCTGGCGTCCAACCCAACGTTCCAGTGCACCACCGCCGTGGGTTGTAGTGGGTGGCACACACATTCGCCGGGGCAGCGCTTGCACCGAAAGAGCAGATGGAGCAGATGAGATATTTAGTCGACACAACACCTCTGCATCTGCATCTGCAGCTGTCCTCTGTTTTCTCCCCTGCCCTCCGTCTTCAACACCAAGCCAGTCCGTCTCACGATGCAGCAGAAAGACGACGAAGAAGCAGCCTCTGTATCCCACCTGGCCGCATAAATCATTGGGGCCGCGACACCCCGCTAGCGGACCCCCAGCGGACTCCCAGCGGACGTCCCCCCCAGCGAAACCCTCCCCCCGTCACAGCTATCCGAATCAGGAGATTTGTAAACAAAGGCAACGGCCCAAGCTCTGCGCCCTTGCCTGCTGCTGTCCCAGACAACCGACGACAAATCATTAAAGCGAACTGGGCATCATCACCCTGGCCCAGATAGCCTGCATTGGATACTATATGGCTGTGCGACCCAGTTCGCCTACCTCATCAATCTCTCTGTTTCTTTATTTTCTCAGCTTGTGTCGACCGAACATCGTCGTCTTTTCGCAACCACTTTCCTAGAATCACGTTTGGTCTTGCCCTCAGGGCGCTCTTGCACACACAGACACTGCGGCCCCCTCAAACGTCGCAGCCCCAGTCTTATCACGAGAAGGTTGTGCCCGAACCGTTCAAGAGGCTCTTGCTTGACATCAAGACGGCATGGCAGACGAGGGTGTCGCCGAGCACTATCAAGTGTTGGAGGAGCTCGGCCGTAAGTAAGATTTTATTCAGTGACGCGATTGAGGACTGACAGTGATCTGTCCCTAGGTGGAAGTTTCGGCGTGGTGTTCAAAGGCATTGAAAAGGCAACTGGCGAAACTGTCGCTATCAAACACGTACGTATTCGTCAAAATGAGAACGCCTTCCCTTCCAAAAGCATTGCTTGCACAAGTTTTGATGCTAAACAGCCTGGCTCCGGAAATAGATTGATCTCGAATCCAACGATGACGACATTCAAGATATTCAAGCCGAGATTTCTGTCCTCAGTACATGTGCTAGCCCATATGTGACGCAATACAAAGGCTCATTCCTCCGAGGACACAAGCTATGGATTGTCATGGAGTATCTAGGCGGCGGTTCCTGTCTTGACCTGGTATGGTAGCGGTGGTCGTGCTCGCGAATTTTTTGTCCTGGCTCGCGCCTGAGTTGATGTGACCCATACTGACCAGAAACTACAGTTGAAACCTGCAAACTTCAGCGAAACGCACATTGCCATCATTTGTCGAGAACTCCTTCTAGGAATACAGTATTTGCACACCGAGGGGAAAATTCACCGAGACATTAAGGCAGCCAATGTTCTGCTTTCTGAATCTGGCAAAGTCAAGCTGGCCGACTTTGGTGTTGCAGCACAACTCACAAATATCAAATCACAGCGCAACACCTTCGTCGGCACCCCATTTTGGATGGCGCCAGAAGTCATTCAACAAGATGGCTATAGCTTTAAAGCGGACATTTGGTCTCTCGGCATCACAGCCATGGAAATGGCTAACGGCGAGCCCCCCCTCTGCCATATCCATCCAATGAAAGTATTGTTCCATATTCCCAAGAACTCGGCTCCAAGACTGGAGGGAGATTTCAGCAGAGACTTCAAGGATTTTGTTGCTCAATGTCTTACCAAAGACTATGAGCGCAGACCTTCCGCAAAAGATCTGTTAAAGCATCGTTTCATCCGGGCAGCCGGAAAGGTCGAGGCGCTACAAGAGCTTATTGCCCGACGTCAAATGTGGGATGCCAACCAGAATCGTCAAAGACACCCGATATATTACCAAGAGACGTTGCAAACAATTTTACCAAAAGATGAACAACAAGACTGGGTGTTCGACACTGTCAAGTCCATCGCCATCACTCAACCCAAGAGACCGACTGTCAAACACCGTAAGCCTTCGTCGATGCTGGCTACCGACGAGGGCTTGCGAAGACTCGACATGGTCGAAGGGCCTTTGGGGCCGTCCTCGCCAGCATCTGCAACAGTTCGCAAGTCGACTGTTCGTCGCACTCCATCCCTCGCCCAGTCGAACTCGATCCGATCGAGCGGATCTCCACGTCCCACGGTAGCGCCCAAGAAGCCCTTGCAACCCGACATGTCCTTTGGCAACTCGGGATCAACTATGCGTTTGTTCCGACGCGTCCCATCTGATAGCTCTACCAATGGCCAGCTTGGAAGGCCTTCGTCACCAGACGATGTATTTTGTGACGAGAACCTCCCTCCTCCCATTGCATCTCCTATCGAGCCATTCGGGAAGGAGGCGATTCTAGGCAGACGACTTTACATCAAAGCCGTCGAGCCCACATTAGCAGAGCTGCATGCGCAAACGTCGGTCGTGCAGAAACGTGAGGCTCTTGGCAAATTATCTGACGCTTTTGCAGCGTTGGACGCGGTAGATCCAGAGGGTGCCTACCATCTCATAAGCAATCTTGTAGCATCTATATCGCAGGACAACAAGCTCAATGCTTCGTTGCTGCGTCAGCCTAGTCAAAAGATTCCGGACGATGGGACACCGCATGGGACGGTCATTGTCAAGAGCTCTGTACCATCTTTAGCTAGTCCCACGAAATTAGTGCTCAGCTCGAACAACCCGCACTTGAAGAGCCACAAACGGCGACTCACAGGCTCCCCCAGACCCAGCCTCGGGGACAAGGAGTTGGACAGAGAGCGGTCGACGTTGCTCGAAGAGAAATATCCTGGCCGCGAACCTCGAAATGGCATGGAGCACTGCAAACAACTTTCAGATGTTCTCTACCAACGATGGTCGGACAACCTTCGAATTAGGTGGCCAGCTGTATAACAATACACACGGTGATCAAGATTGATAATGTAAGGACCATGTTTTCCAGGCTCGACTTGGTCATATAATGGGCTTTTTTCTCCCCCTTGTTTCTTGCATTTCCTTCATCATTCTCAGCCCGTCTTCCATGTTTGATATGAATACCCTTTGGTTTGTATGATTTTCAGTGAGTGCGACAGCATAGCCTGGTTCTGGAAGATCAAGAACTCCGTTTAAAGAAGCAAAAGTATGTTTTGATTTGTTCAAGACATGGACGACACATATTGGCGTCTTGTGATCTTGAGCTCTCGAGGACATTCGTGGCCTATCGGCGAAGTCCATCCATGCATGCGCATATGTGCGATCTGAACAGTTACTGGGTTGATATACGTTTGGATTATGATTTCTTTTATTGGGTTCAGGTCTGATGTAACTTCCACCGGATTACGGCGTTTGGGCATTGGGAGTGTTTTGATGGATCTTGTAAAATGCGATTTTGTTTTCCATAGGTAGATCCAGGTAGTGTACCACCATGTGTGAAGTAAATGGAACAAAGATGGCATATGAAATTTTTCTGAACCTTGCGGTTATTGCGTGCGTGAAGGTCGGTCATGATGCTACAAATAGCACCGCGTCGTAGATTAGAGTTGCTCTTATTAGCGGCTTCTTACGCCCTTGCCTCAGGAGAACTCGGTCCAAGAGCAAGCTTGATTCTCCAATTTTTGAACTCCTCTGACAGGATTTCTCCGTGTCCAGTCTCTTCAACCTTGAATACCTCGATACCATTCGATCCTGTTCGTCGCCGTATCCTCCATACGCCTTCATCGTTGATTACGTTTCTGAGCCCTGCCACGGATTAGAATAAACCTTGACTTTTCGGTCAGACCGCAGCCAGCTTCGACAACGATGAATTAACGAAAAACCTGCCCAATGAGTCTAGCACAACACCGAAGGAGCTTACATTGGAGAAACCCCCCCGCGAAATTGACGCACATGTCGGCGTTCCATTGCGCGCCTTGTCTCGAGTTCACCGTCTGCGGAATACTCTGCGTCTCAATCTCCTGGACCTCGACCAAGATGCCGTCTCGTGTGCGAAATCCCACTACAATCTTGGGGACGCCAAGGAGGAACGACTGGATCCAGAACTTCATGAGCTTGCGGTGGGAATTGTCGAGATCGCCGGGGGAGCGGATCTCCACGGAGGTTTTGAGCTCGACCCAGTTGATGGGTTGACCGGGGGGTGGTTTCGCGTCCCATACTTTGGTTGTGGGAGAAGTTGGATCAGCATGATGGTTGTCATTTTCTTCATTGGCAAGGAACAGGAGACAGGACATAGTAGGGGGGGGCTAGTATAAACGTACTGGCGTCGACTTCGCCTCCGAGGCAGAGGACTGTGCTGCCGATGCCGGTGCGGACGACTGAGCAGTACTGCTCCTTGTTACTGACGACTTGGTTTTCGCGATCTTCAATGAATTCCCTTGATGTTTCGTGCCATGTCCTGGGGAGGGTGGAGAGGGTTTCGAACTTGTAGCCTGCAGAAGTTAGTATGATTTTACGGCGGATTTGAGTTTCTGTGTTACTTGGGTGGAGGGCATGTCTTCACCCCAGTATTGCATTACTTCCAGGGGAGGGCCACGTCTAGGACCTCTACGGTTCTCGTTGAGTCGTGATTGAACTTTGAAGTCGTTGTTGTCCTCGATGAACCTGTGTTTGTGAGTCGAGGCAACGCATGTAGAGCGAGTGAGTCACTTACAAGCAGTCCTAAAAATGTGTTTGCTGTGCTCTTTGTGAGACTTGGTGTAAATACATACCTGATATAAAGTGGCATTCATTTCAAAGCTATAGGACGGTCAGCCATCCAAGTTTTTTTTTTAAATATTTTTTTTTTTTTTTTCACGCGCAATATAGGGGAATTGACCCATCTTGTTGTTCAAACAACGCCGCCATAATCTAAATCTGTCGATAAATATTACGATTCGTCATGATAAAAGTAAGCATGAGCAGCGGAGGAAACACACCTTGGTCATCATTCCCCGCCAAGTAACGACATTGGCGTCAATTTTCTTCCCCGTCTCCTTCTCGTGCGCCACGATCGTCTTCAACAAGCTATCCAGGTGCTCGTCTCCGGAATCATCCAGTTTCCGGAACTCATCAAATCCTTTGGACAGGTCTGCTCCTAATCGAGGGGTGTAGTAATACTTTATGGACGAGTCATCTAGCCGAAACTCATGGTTCTCATCGTACGAGAAGCAGGCGAACTCCTAGGTTGTTGTGCAGTGTGAGACGAGTTTCACGTAATCAAAGGGACAGAATACGTTTGGGGAAAAGGCTGCTTGCTACCTTGGGCCGTTTTACAGGTTGGCTGGGACCAGAGAATCTGCCCATGGGCTGCATTGGGAAGTTCGCCGCCATGGTGAATGACCGTTGTTGGCTGCTTTGCCTCACTTCAGTGCGATGAGACGGGCAGGTCGGATAACTCTCTGTGAGATGCGCCGGGGAAGAGTGTCTATCGTGCTACTGTAAAAACTATGGGCTGCGAAGTAGGTGTGAGAATTGACGCTGGAACCATGCGTGGGGTGCAAAGCGACGATGAAAATCTTTGTGTTAGTGAAGTTTCGTGTCTGCAGTGGAACTCATCAGTGAGTCTCAGTCAGGATCGCCGTTTGCCTTGCGACACTGTCGTGGTCGCTCACGCCGCGCAACGTGTCTGGTATGAAGGTCGCATTTTTATCCAGAAGAATGAGATGAGACGAACCTCCTCCAAATAATAGATCAGCCTCTGCAACTTCACATTCGTTCAATATTTTAGACAGCGGCGGTGCTGGGTACGACTAAGGTCGTCTACCCTACATAGACCAGTGAACGCGGCGACCTGGAAGGCGTGTTCAAGGCAGGCATGACTCGGCTTCACTTTCCCCGCTGGTCTGCGGATCCCGTGTAGAACAACTTCCAGTCAGGAAGGCGCAAACAATGTTATTAGCCAGACCTCTTTCCTCCAGCTGAACCCTGTTTTCTGTCTTTCATGCTCCTTCTCTTCCAGTCGCATCCTTGCCTTTGCCTTTGCCTTAGGCTTGTACTTTTCACATACTCTCTTTGTCTCATTCGCAGCCACGTGATTTTATCACTGGGGTGGTCCACTCAGCCATCTGCAGCCCAAACAATCGAGCCTTCCCAACACGAGCTCTCCAGCGTGGGGTCGGTCCCTTTCCTTCATGGTCTCATTGTCAGCCTTGTTTCTGGGCGCGCCGCGCGGATCGACTTATATCGGCCGCTCACTCATCCTTTGCGCCAGACAACGTCGCGCACCGCCTGTCTTCGCTGAGGCCTTTCTTATTGCCAGAGGCATAACCGGGGTGGTAGGTTGGCACAAAAACTGCCCAACGGGCTACATTTCGCAGTCGGGTCAATGCCAAGAACACGGCGATCTCAACCTCGCACATTCGGGTCGCGCAAGCGGGTAGCCTCGCCTGACGAGGGCTGGTTCGCAATCAGGAGTATTCTCGACCAAAGACTTGTAAGGGGCCGTATTGAATATCTCGTGGACTGGGACGACAACAAGACGACTGGCGAGGCGTACTCTCCCACTTGGGTAGGTTTCGTTACGTTTCGTCACAGTGGCATGGGGATGCTTCTCTCGCGCGATATGCTAATGAGTCACGGTTATAGAGTCGCGAGGTCACAGACGAAGCCAAGGAAGAGTGGAACCAACTGAAGACATCACGTAATAGGGAGCAAGTCGAACAAGATAGTCAAGACAGCCAGCCTCCACGACCGTCTAATTGGAGGCAAAAACAAAAACTCCAGACTGCTGGTCCGTCTGGTGCTTTTCGACGAGAACGACAAGGACAACAAGAACGACGAGTACGGCTACTTTCTAGCTCAACCGACGAAAGCGAGCGTCCTCGCAAGATCACAAAGGTTACATATAGTGCGACTCCTTCGGAAGAGCCAGTTCCATCTATAGCTTCCCTTTCCTCCACTGATAGCGCCGTCGACGACTGTGCCGATCTTGACGGTCTGAGTTGCCCGAACCAGCGAGCATCAGACGCTCCTCGGTCTCAAAGGCTTGTGGTACAACTCGATAAAAATTCACAATTCGATCCAACTGAATACAGCAGTCAGCACAACACCCAAAGCAGTGGTCATTCGTCTCAATCGATTGTGGAACTCGAAGATCAGGACGAGCGCCTCATTTTTGCTTCTCAGCTCAGTCGTCACACCATCATTCCAGACTCTCAAGAGCCTTCTGGACAGACCTGGTCGGTGGATCTTCAGCAAGTCGAGGTTGCATCATCGGCCAAAAATTATCGCGAGACTCAGGATAATTTTCAGTTGGAAGACTGTCAATACGCCTCGGGTCTGTTACAAGCCGAGCTTGAATCTGATAATCTGAGCAATCTCTGTGATCAGGAAGCGTCGGGACAATCTCCAGGGCACTTGGACGGCCCCGATATACCCTCTCATCAGTTTGGCGAAGGCAGATCATTGAGCGTTACCAGTCAGGACCTTTGTTCCACAATAGCTGCGACCAAACCTCATTCGGAAGCACAATCAACAGGGTGCAACAACGACCTGGCTGTTGTACCGACTACTAGCCCTGCTCCTGCATTCTTGTCACAGCCACCACTTCCTTCTTCGTTTAATATCCCGGAAAATTTGTCCAGTGAATTGCAAGATTCTCCTGCCAGGAGTGTGGTTGATGCAACTCCATCGACTCAAAATCAAAACTCCGCAAGTATATCTGTAGTTGCTGGAGATCAGACTGAATTTCAAGACGCCCAAGTCCTTCGCATCACTCCGTCCGTGTCACAAACGGAAGCATTTACTGACAGTCACGGTGCCAATAAAGACACAAGCCCCATTACTGTAAACGTCTCTTCGTTCCCGCAAGCTTCCGATACAGTCTCACAACCATCATTCGATTTGATGCACGACAAGATGGAAAATCAGGCGGCACGTGAGACCTCAAATGCGGCTTCGCAATCATCTGCCGTGGATGAGCTGAGCCAAATACTCAACTTGGACAAGGTCATGGCCGACGGTCCAAGGTTTCAAGATCATGACAAACCTTTGGGCGGCGATGCTGGGTCTTCCAAAGCACAGCTATCCAGTCCGAATGTGCCGGAATCCCAAGCAGCTGATCAGCGAAGTCATACTCATCAGTCCGTTGTCGTTGAAAGTGAGCACACACAACCCAAGTCGCCCAGCAGCCCTAAACCATCCGCGGTCCAATCATTACAGGGCATTGTTGACATGATTTTCGAGGATCCAGATTTGTCAATCTCCGGTACCATGGTACCTGATGAGATACACAATCCTGAGCCGCCTACAGTCTCTTTGGCAGACATTTCAAAGCAACACAATCTGCATGGCGCAGCTCTGCCCTTGATACCATCCCTACTTCCCCAGGATGAGTCTCATGATGCTTTACCACGGACAGGTCATCAAAGTTCGGCCGTCTCCGTTTCGATGGGGCAGCCGCAACCCGATGAAGCGTCAAATGATGGGCCCAGTGATCGAGAACTCGTTGTGTTGAAACATATTGTTACACTTCCCTTTCAAGCAAGCTTAAGGCCATTATACGATGATACCTTACTCGAATACAAGAAAGAAGTAACACAATTCGGCGCTATTTTCAATAGCGAAGAATTTATTGAACCAGAGGAGGCCTTGGTGCACAAAATAGATCAGGTCTTTAGTCGATTGCATAATATCTGCGACTACCCGCCCGACGCGGTAGGCAGCGCACTCGAGGAATTACCATCCGAACAACTTATCAAGTACTGCTGTGATGGTAACTCCAAATTTAATTTTCTGTATGAGCTTCTTCAGGGACTCACCAAAGAAACGCGCGTCTTGATTGTGGCTAGATCTGTCGATATTTTGAAGCTTCTGTACCGCCTTACGGAGGCACTAGATGTTGAGTGCATCTGTGGAGACATTGATAAATCGTCAAAGACCAAATCAGTATCTTCAGTTGTCAGAGCTACTCTAATTCTTCCCGGAACAAATGTTGATGAAGATGATTTTGATGTCATTGTCGGCTATGATCATTCTTTTGGGAGTTCAGAAGTTGGCAAAAAGCTTGAGCCAGATATTCCGGATGCAAGGTCGCCGATAGTGTTGATGCTGGTCACCACACACTCCATTGAGCATATCGACCTATATGTTCCTGACGACTTGACTCCTTTAGAGCGAAAAAACGCCCTTATATCTGGGATCGTGCGGGCGAGACAGCTCGTGGGTGATCCAGACCGCGGACACCCGGAACCACATGAAGCTGCCAGCCTATTTCTGGAATACCTGAACGGACTGGTCGAAGGTATCGTATGGGATCCAGTCCCCATTCCTGAAGAAATCTTGGATGTTTACGTCAACTCTCAATCGCGCTCACAAATGCCTGTGACCGGTGCTCCGGACGTTGAGAATGCTCGAAAGCGGAAGCTGGTGAGCAAGAGAAGCTCGCAATTTTCGATTGTAGTGTGTTGCTGATTTGAAACAGGATGATTTTGACGACGACGATGCTAAAAGACTGCGCATGTTACCTTTCAAACAATCCACCATTCAGGTGAATGATATTCCAATACCCGACGACGTCCAAGGGCTGTTAAGCTCCGTCAAGCCCGAAGAGAGTACTATCAAATCCAAAGGCGTCGTCAGTGTGTCGGTGGCGGTTTTGCAAGCACTGGCAGAACAGGTATAGAATCTAGATCAATGACGAAATAAACAAATCGCGACTAATGAAATGTGGCAGGTTTCGGAGCTCAGGCGGCAAGTGGACGCAACAGATAGGGATGCACAATATAAGAGCCTGATATCAGGGATGGAGATCCGAATCAAAGAATATGAGAGGACGAGCGCAAAAATGTATTCGTCACAGCGGGAGGCGTTGGAAGACCGCATTAAGTTCGAGCGACAGACACGAAAGGCAGAGGCAGCACTGCAAAGCGCGACAGAAACAGCGCAAAAAGACACAGAAAAGGCACAAAAGAAGATTACTGATTTAGAAGCAACTGTTATACGGCTCACTGCAGATCCAGACGGGGCGAAAGAAACACCATTGGCCAAGACGCAGAAGCTTCTGCAAGAAGCTCAAGAAAGAACCCAAATGTTGGAGAAGCGGTTAGAAAACGCTCATAAAGATGCAGACTATGCACGAAGTCTTTACCAGGATGCCACGACGACGAGTAGCGCCCTTCGGGGTGAAAATGCGGACCTCAAGGAGCAAGTGACTGATCTGCGAAAGAAAACAGAAGACACATTGGGCAAGATTCACGCTATTCAGGCAGACACTACAGCGAAGCAATGTCTCCGCCAGGTCCGAGATCTGAGGTCTCAGCTACGCGAGCGGGAAATCGAACTGGATTATACCAAAGACGAACTACGGCAGCTTAAGAGTGGTCGCCGGGAGACACGCCAAGTCAGTGTTCCTCGGAGTCCTCGTACGGGTATGATGAGTCCTCGCATAGGTCGAGCAACGCATGGCGGCAATGGCGGAGGGGGATCAGCCAGTAGGGGGACGAGTCCAGCTCCCACGTCTGTGGTAGATGGAGTGGCATCAAGTCTTTTGGCTGGAATGCAGTATATGGCACAGCCACCAGGGAATGGAAGGTGGAATCATCTTCGAGATTAGCAGGCATTTTATAGGATCTCGTGGCTACCTTGCTTGGTTACGAAACGAAACGAAACGTGGCTCGTGAGTTGAGAAGCTCTGCGTGGGCAACGGGATTTATTCATTTGAGAATTTATGTAGATTAGCAATGTCTTATCAAGCATCGGGCTTCAGCCTATGGTCTATCAATGAGCCTGTATGGCCGAAGCATTCGACTAGGATGGCGCGTCGGGGGGAGTATTAAGCAACATTTCGACTTGAGCACCCATGAGTCAGTCGTCTTCATAGACGTATCCCACACATTCCACTTGGGAGGGAAATAGGTAAAAGCACATGAGTGAGTCAAGGAATTGTATTGGAAAAAAAACCAATATGATCCTCCTGTCTATTTTTTTCCTACGCCACCGGCCACTTGGCACTCAATTCCTCTTTCTACCTAGAATAACATGTACAACAATTGATATGCTTCAAAAGGCGGCAGCAGACAAGAGTATTTCCTTTACAAGTAACAACACTGACGGTGTTACGTTTCTTCCCCGCCTCTTCTCGGGCTTTGCGAATTTGTTTATAAAACAATAGAACATTTACTTCTCCTCAGGGTATAGATCTTCCTTCAAGGGGACGCCGAGCTCTTCCCGGAGAGACTTGAGCTCGGTGAGATATTGGTCGTATTGGCCCTTGTTCTCGACCTTGGCCTTGACACCTGCAATTGGGGCAGAACCAGTTAGTAAGAGGGGTCGCGCTAGGTCAATTCGACCGACAGGTTTTCCAAAGCATCGGGACGGCCCGAGGAGGTGATGATGACATCAAGATTGAAATGACGGTGACGTACCCTCGAAGATGCGGACGGCAGTAGCAAAGTCGTTGACCCTTCGGGCAGCCTTGAGGGCGGCGGCGATGACGGAGGTGGAGGGGACGAGATCGTACGCGAAAGCATTGTTCAGGTTGCGCTGGCCAATGGCGATTAGTACGATTGGTATGTATTTTTTTTTTAGGATGACCGGGTCATCATACCTGGAGCTCGAAAACATCCTGAACACTGTTGAATTCCTTCTCGAATCTGTAAAGGATTGACGACTCGTCAGTTATTGAGCCTATTCAGTAATGCTACTATTGTAAGATTTCGGTATGCGTTTCGTCAAGATTGGCGGGTAGCGCTGCATTCGAGAATTCGGCTCGCGTCGTTGGAAAAACACTTTTGTCCCGCTAGATTCCGAGAGGGATAAGGAAACAGCCCAATTAAATTGCGATCCCTCGTTCCCTCGTTCCCTCGTTCCCTCATCCCATAGAATACACTGTATTGGTGTCCCGGCGTGGCAAAGAGCTATTCCTCACCTGGCAGTGAAGTCATCAAACGACTCCTCGGCATGATCGCTTCGTCGGGGTAGAGAAGTGCTGAAGGAGGCAGCGCGAACCATCAGGGGCTTGGTGGCAGGACGAGCGGCGGCGCGGGAAAAGGTCGTTGAGCGACGACTGGCGGCGCGGAGCAAAGAGGCTGACGGCACCATGGTCGATGTCGAGGGGGGAGAGGTGGTTTGACTGGCGATGTTATGTTTTGTCGTGCGGGTGGTGATGTGGACACTCGGGGGAGGGTTGAATGTGCGTTTTTCGACGATGGATTTGCTGAAAGCTTGCTTGCCTTGCCAATTGGCTGGCCGATGGACTTGCTGTGGGTGACTAAGCTGCTTGTTCGGCTTGCTCGTGTGAGGTTGCACGGTTTTAATTTTTACGCACTGTGTAAAGACCAGCATCAGTTGCGAGCTTTGATTTTGCCCAATTCCAATTTATTAATGTGATGTCGCTTTTCCTTTCTTCCCTTTCATCCCCGGGGGTTCGAACCTCACTCTTCGGGCAGCAAACTACGGGCTCGGTTGGTGAAGACCTGATGTATTACGCCATATCGTACAGAAATAATCCGTACGGACTAGAGATGGATCGATATGCGACCCGGAATAGCCGACCATCGATGGCCGACCGACAAGGGCCGCGAGGCAATGACGCAATGAATGGGCTTTACTTCGCAAAGCAACTCGGCTGCATGGTCACGTCGTCACAGAATGCGATTGCCTACTGGCAAGCCAAATGAAATGATGTGCGCACGTCAGGCAATTGCAAGCATATGCCGCAATGTCGAAGCAGAATAAATAGTCGCGCCCCATACACATTGAGCAATGCCGAGGTCCAACACGGCGAGACCCTCTTGATGAATCAAGACCGAGAAACGAAGACCGAGAAAATGGGATGCGCGTCTTATTGACACGGGACAGATATTTGTGCCGCGCTTAATCAGGCCTTGTGATCCCAAGCATTGCGAATAATCCGCAATGGGCACGCAAACTCGCAAATTAACATCTATCCGGTCCTACGTCGTGCCCCATCGCCTCGCGCTTGTCTGCACTAGGACTCTAGGACTCCGCAGGCCCTTACATATCAACTGTACCATCGTAAAAGTGCTTCTTAATAAATAGAACTATATAGACTTGGTATCGGAACAAGCAGCCCAGATACCAAGCTTATATACGGAGTAAAGAATTCTGATTGAATAAAAACCCTTGTCGGTACGGGTGCGAGGCCTTTTACCGGCACCAAGGAGATATGAATACATATGTACTCCGTACGTACTCCATACGTGACTGGGGCCATTGAAATTGGCAGACAGAGCCTCGTCGATCACGGTCACGTGCTGTGTTCCTTTGAGGCTGGGTCTCACAAAGTCGGGTCGGCGATTTCGATCCCGACGAATCACATGCGAGATGGCCTCAACATTGCCAAGTCTGTACCTCTGTGCCTGTTAAGTATCGTGTCCTTTTGCACCAGTCGCAACGCGTGTGTGTACTTATTCATCATCCAGCCGAAAGAGCCCTTTCCTCCCCTTCTCTTCCCTCTCCTCCTTCCCTCCCTTCCTTTCCTTTTCCTTCCCTTGTTTACTATTATCCGGCCTGCCCGTCCGCCATCTGGTGTATTTTATTAATCTTCCCGCTGATTGCTTCTTTGTTCGCAAAGAGCCATTGGCACTTCCTTTCTTCTTGTCGCTCCTTGCTTGCGTGACGCCGGTCTTGTACCCATCCTGAGAAGCTAAAGCGTTTCGCGCGTCTTCGTCTCCACGTCGAGTCCGGAAACTTCAAACCTTACCGAGCAAACAGTCGTGCATTACATTCGCGCCTGCTTCCCACTCGACTCGACACCCTTTTCTTCCGCATCATATCCTCGTCGAGCTTATTCTCTTCGAGGTACGCAAGAGAAACAAAGCCGTTAATCGCCAAAATGTCCGGCCTTCTTGAGCAGCTTCCGCTGCCTACGATCGATCGTCCCTTCGGCGTCCACCTGTGGCCTATATTCAGTAGGGCCTGGGAGGCTGTCGTTGGATATCCTGCCGAGAAGTTTAAGTTTGTCCCTTTCGAGACGCCCATGTCGACTCTCAAGTCGACCTCGGTTTTCATCGTCATCTACTACATGATCATCTTTGGTGGTCGCGAGTTGATGCGCAATCGCGAGCCTTTCAAGCTCAAGGCGCTCTTCCTCGTTCACAACTTCTACTTGACCGCCATCAGCGGCATTCTTCTGGTTCTCTTCATTGAGCAGCTTGTTCCTGAGCTCTACCACAATGGTATCTTCCACGCCATTTGTCACCGCGATGGTGGTTGGACGCAGCCCATGGTCGTTCTGTACTACGTGAGTTGCCAGCCCAGAGGGAAATGGTATCACTGATTCGCTCATGATGAGTTTGTACTGACATGATAATTACAGCTCAACTACCTCACCAAGTATTTGGAGCTGCTTGACACGGTTTTTTTATTCCTCAAGAAGAAGCCCCTGAGTACGTGTCCGCCCTTTTTTTTTCTTTTTTCGCCAAAATTTTGCTGAGAGATGCATAGCCTTCCTTCATTGCTATCACCACGGTGCCACCGCCCTCCTCTGCTACACTCAGTTGATTGGTTCCACGTCGGTTTCATGGGTTCCCATCACCCTCAATCTGACCGTGCACGTTGTCATGTATTGGTACTACTTTCAGAGTGCCCGCGGCATTCGCATCTGGTGGAAGGAGTGGGTCACTCGTCTCCAGATCATCCAGTTCATCATCGATCTTGGTAAGTTTTCCCGCAATGCATTTAGAAGAGTCCGCAAGTCAGCCGTGTTGCTAATAACTGGAAAATAGGTTTCGTCTACTTCGCCTCGTACACCTACTTCACCTCGACCTACTTCCAGTGGCTGCCTAATGCCGGCAACTGCGCTGGCGAGGAGTTTGCTGCTTTCTCTGGCATCGCCATTCTCAGCTCGTATTTGGTTCTCTTCATCTCCTTCTACTTTGCCACTTACAAGAAGGGTGGCAGGAGCACTACTCGCAAGTCGCTCCGTCGAATGTCACAGGCTCCTCTTCCCGACCCTTTGCATATCCAGGCTGCTGGCTCTGCGAACTGTCACGGCAACAGTGCTACCTCAACCGGATCCAAGACAAACGGCTCCACTGCGCGCTCCCGCAAGGCCTAAATACAAACTCGTCAGCCTTTACTTCGGCCTAGAGGCGTTTGCGCCACCTCAGGGCTGAAAGAAAAGAAGAACGCAGTCAGACGCAACGACGCCGAGCTGTTCTGGATCAAGGGGGCAAGTTGCAAACCACCATTTAGGCTTCAATCACACACGCCCTCTGAAAACCACAAGCCTGGCATATACGACGCCCTAATTGTACAAAAGTTGAAGATCATTTATTCTTTCTTTTTTGGAGATACTAGGGGAACATAATATACGCGGATTGGGCGCTGGGCAGGGTGGGGAATTTTTATCAACTTCACGACGTGGTCGTCTCGGAGAGGAGAGACTTCACTGGTGTCTTGTTTTCCGGCGGTAATGATGGCAGGCGGCTGATTGATGACAATTCGCGCGGTTCACTTGGGTTTATGTGCGGCAGTTTCATGGCAGGGGTGGACAACTTCAGAAGGAGTATTTTGGCCGGATCGCTGACTGCTTGGCAGAGCAGCCAAGGTGCATAAAAGTTGTGACGGCGACGTCAAGCACCTTTGTTCTGTTCTGCCATGGTCCGTTTTACAACTGGTGCATCACAGCGTGCTCCCGGCTCGGAGCGCGCACAGCAACATGTAGAAAGGTGTAATGGGGTAATTTCGAGCAACTGCTGCTGCTGCTGCTGCTGCTGCTGCTGCACGTATGTGAAATACGTTTCTGTGACTGTGTTCTCGGTCATGATGTGTGTTTCGGACGTCCGGGAGGTCCTGGCGCATGGGAGTAGAGCACTAGAGGCGCAATCGCTCCGTACGGATCCGTAAAGAGGACAGGAATATTAGCTCTACGTCGATCCCTGAAGGAGACTCGCGATGGGTGCATTGAGTCTTAAAAAGTCTGCGAGGTGAGCGCACTGGCAGATTGGGTGGCCCAAAGGGCAAGCCGCGAGACGACTAGCCGCCGATCTGAACAATGAATCATCCACTTTGGCCAAGCAAGCGCCAAGTAGATGGCGGTCGTCTTCCCCACACCAGCGAGGAAAGCTTGCCCCTGACGTGACCACGCTTGTTCACGTCGATGTTTGGTGCAATACGGATTAATCACCTCCTTTCCCTCCTCCGGCGTGCAAGGAACTGATCAGACGAATAGGGGTATTGGGCAAACGCCACAGCCGTGACAGCCGTGACAGCCGTGACAGCCGTGACAGCCATGACAGCGCAAACTTTCGCTCCGGTCCAGCAGCCCAGCCTTAGCCCAGCCCAGCCCCCAGCCCAGCCCAGCAGCATAGCCCAGCAGCAGCATAGCCCAGCAGGGCTTCTCCTCGACTTGGCGAGGAAGAGGAAGGAGCAAGTGGCCTCGCAGCTGCCGCCGGGCAACAACTGCCAGCCTGTCACGACAGGCCCTTCTGCACTCGCCCTTCTGCACTCGGGTGTTCAGGTGTGAGACAGAGACAGCACGGATCAAGAACGACAGGGGACATTTCCAGAGGGCGACAAAGGCCAACAGCCTTCAAACTGTTGTTCAAGTCCTGCCTGTCCATGCTTGACCTGACAAACCACCTCACCTTGCCTGACTTCACCTCTTCCCCTTCCTTTCCTTTTCTTTTTTTCCCCGCTTGCACTTTTGGCAGATGTCATTCCGACGCCGGGTCAACAGTACTTGGAACAGATCAGACCCGTTCTTGACGCAGCGGCACTCCTACGCCACCACGCGACAATCACATAATCACATTGGGGCTTCAGCAACAATTCATCATGAGATTGCCGTTCCGCAAGAAGGATAAGAAGAGAGACGGCAGGACATCACCTATCCCGAATGAACTTCGACCTACGGGCGGGTTTGGTCTGGATGCCAACGCCTCTCCTCCATCCCGATCTTCCGCACAACTTTTGGCCGCATTGCCGCCCAAGGTACTCGCGCGAATATTCACTTTTGTCTGCCCACATGCTTTGGACGAGAGCTATGAAACGTGCGAGGAGAGCGCCAATGAAAAGGGATGCATGCTTTGTGATTTGCGGGACTTGTCGCGCTGTGTGCAGGTGAACCGGGCATGGAGGGGAACTGCCATCAAGATCTTGTAAGTCGGTTGCATCCTTTCATTCTTTTTATTTTCATTTGTTCTCCTGCTTCCATCTCCCCCTTTTCCCAAGAGCGCTAGCAGGTCGGGTCAATCCTAAAGTTCACGGTACTAAAGCTTTCGGGACATATAGGTACCATAGCGTTCGAATCGACCCAGTTCACTATTGCATGCTTGAAGCTTTTTTGGCAGAGCGACGAAAGAAAACTTCGAGATTTGACAGAAACGGAATCCCTGAGGATCCAGCGCTTGCACGCCTAAGGCTCTTGCGACGAACTGTTCGAGACGACCCGACCAGGCTTGGCAAGACGGTGCAGTTCCTCAAGACGCCTTACATGATTCGCGAGTCGTGTCATGTGGAATTAGCACAAACCATTGCCGTACTACCCAACTTGAAGTATGTCGACCTCCCAGAGGGCATATTCTCCGATGAAACGGCGTATGCAACGCTGCGACTCGAAGTACAGGCGCGATGCCCTAATCTCCGCAAGACAACATACTTGGGTGGCTCAGAGCGCAGTTTTTCCACACTCATGTCTGGCCAGATCTGGCCGTACCTGGAAGTCTTGGAGTTGAGGCGACTGAAGGTTGACCCCAAAATTCTGAGAGGGGTGTTGACTTGTCTGACCAACCTCCGTGCTCTCAAAGTGGCCGAAACATATAGTCTGTCAGATGAGGTCCTGGCAGCTGATGAGAATCTGCCTCCTCTGCCCGCGGTCGAGGAGTTGGTGCTCAAGGATACACCAAGCCTTACATCAGTCGGACTGGTGGATTACTTGTCATTTTACGAAACTCAAAAGTCTCTCAAAGTCCTAACGCTAAAGGACACTGGAATCCAGCCGTGGAAATTGCAAGAAGTGCTGGCCATGGCCCCGTCACTCAAGACATTGGCAATCCAAGCTAAAGTCAAAGACTCATTTCCATCGGGAGAAGGAGTTCAGCCCTTGGTGCATAAACGGATGAGAACACTTCGCTACGAGATATCCGCCAAGTCCTCGGCAGGGCCGTTTGCGACACAAGGGTATTACTCTTATCTTTCAAACTCTGTCTTATCTGGGGGTCTGCCCAGATTGCGCAGACTCTACGTACTTGATGAACAGTTCCCAGATCAACTCCAGAACTTGCCGCCGCCACCGACGCCGACGTTTGCTGCTGGGCGAGTCCGTTCGGGATCGAATGCTTCAGCCCACAGCCCGCCTTCACTGCGCGTGTCTCCTCCGGGCAATGGGCCCTTATCCCCGAAATCGCACACGCGCCAAAACATGTCCAGCATTAGCAGCCCCAACAGATTCAGCTCCAACAACCCCTTTGCCCAAATGGCCGGCAGGGGAGGTCCAGGGTCAGGGCTGCCACCTATCCAGACCTTGGAGGTCTTCACCAAGAGCGATGAGTTTGGCAAGTGGAACTTTGCTCGGATAGACTCGTACATGGGATCGGCTGCCGCCGCGCCGCGCAGACCAAACAGTAGCTACGGTTTGGCAGCAGATGTTGCAGGGCAAGGATGGGATCGCGGCGAAGCGCGACGTAGCATCATGATCGGCAATGGCACAGGCGGGTTCTTGCCCTTGCCCGGTGGTGAGGGGGCACAGGAAGCATTTTCACTCGGATCCGTACCGGTACCGGATGGTCCAGATACCATGCGACCTCGGAGTAGTGGAGGCGATAGGAATCGAGCGATGTGGAACAGGGTGTAGGAGACGAATCGTGTTGGAAAGGGCATTGATGATTAGCAAGCAAGAGAGCAAGAGCAAGAGCAAGAGCAAGAGCAAGCAAGCAAGCAAGCAAGCAAGCAAGCGGAACAAGGAATCACTGGGAGAGCCGTTGGAGCATGGGGGTGATGATGATTTTGTTAACATGTGGCTATACCAGAATGACCGGTGGGATGATCGAATTGATAGGCCACGTGAAGGGTGGTATGAACTTGTCACAGTACATACGCATCCATGGGAACATGATTTGTTGAGTTCATTACTCGGTGAAGTCTCCATGACTTGTTCATATGATGCCACATTGCGTGCGTCATGCCAGGAGTCCAGGAAGCGTATACTGAATGCAAGCGAAGACGGCTGCTAGAAGATATCAAGGTCGGGCATACCCCTCGCGGTTAGCACAGGAGCGTCCACCCTAAAATCACACGAGGATAATAACCCATGACTATCTGAATAGATGCAAAGTATAAGCGCAAACCCAGCACGCTTGCGGTTGGGTCTTGGCAGCAGGGATTTTCAGCTAATAATAAGAGGCGCACATACGTCCGTACATATGTACTTTCTTCAGATGATATCGCTGGTATAATATCACCGTCCCCCGTCCCCCCCACTGTGAGTATCTTTGCAGAATAATACAGGGGTCGTAATAATCCCGTCTTGATACGTCCGTACTCCGTACTCCGTACAATTTCGATTTCAACTTCAACACGCTCTCCAGAACCCTCACCCGCGACGCGCCGTGACGCGCCGCACTGGAATGCGCGTGGACGAGTTCAGCCTTGGCACAAATAGTATTGGATCCTCGTTGATTGAACCCTGCTGGGGAAATTCATGCTACTAGTCATTGGGATCTTTTTTATTTTTCTACTCCGTACCACTCCGTATGAATCTAGTTTTCTTGTAATAAGGTCGATCGGTGGTTTCACGGTTACACTGTGCATGAAGGAGCACTGAAACTTTGGATTTTTAAACTGAGACCCCGTTTCTTGACGCAGATTTTTCATTCCTGGGCACAGTTTCATGGGGACACCAGAGGTTGCTGATGGCGGAACAAAGTACATGTAGATCTGCGTACGGCGTGACGGTCGGGGGATGACGATTTCCTCGCTTCCTGTTATAGACAGGATACATGTAGACACCACTTGGCGTCCCATCCGTGAGTCAGACGGTACCGAAGTGGGATGGGTGTCGGAACCTATGCGTTATGTACAACGTGCATACCAAACGGTGGCATGACTTGTTGGTGATGGAATATTATTACAGAGAGTATGTATCCACCCAGCCAGCCATACGGACTACGGAGTACAACATGATGATGCTAATTCCCACGGCTGGGAACGGGTGGCTGGGGGTTTGATCGCGCCAATCCGGAACTTTATTACCAGCTGTGGATACCCCGTGCCCGCCCCACGAAGAACGGGAAGGGGGGGAAAAAAAAAAAAAAAAGGGCAGCTTGCTATATCGGGAAATGTGGATCCCATATTACCAGCCACGCTCTGCGACAAAGCCAGGGCAGGGCAGAGGATGGATGACATGACTGACTTGACATGACACCAGATACGGAGTATATGGATGGATGGATGGATGGATGATTGAGTTGACTAGATTTGAACAAGTGGCAATGCTTTGTTGCAGCTAGACTTGTACAATCGAGCGATAACCTTGTCCATGGTCTCATGTTGCCGTGATAAGCCCCAATGTGCGTGTGTGCGTGCGTGCGTGCGTGCAGTTCCGATGGTAAAGGTGGGGCGGGGCAGGCACGAGGAGGCGATGATGTAACGAATCTATGTAATAATTCGTACGGACTACGGACGTACTCTGAAACCACACAGCACAGACTGATAGATACGCTGACTTACTCCGTACATGGAAGCAACAAATCGATCGTGACGACAAAACCAGAACCCACCCGTGCCCGTCTCGACATGTATGCACGATGCTGCACCAGCGCACAGACCTAAAAAGGCGCCGACTCTCGGACCTGTTCTCTGCGACCGACAGGGCGGTATCATGTATCTTGTGTTTGATGGCTGTTCATGGCCCCTTTATTAAGGGAGGGCGGCGACGGGATGAATTACACAGGGCAGACAGATCCCTTTGTGAGGAGCAACACACCATTCTTAATGCGTTCAATGGTCTTCATGGCATTCAGAGACAATTGGATCAGGGCGCTTGGTTTATCGAATTTGCCCATCGTCGTGCCGCACTGTGACTTGTCTTGTCTGAACCAACCTGTACGGAGAATATCCGAGCGTGGAATCCTTTTACTTGAACCGACGTTGCAAGCTGTCGACGAGACAGACACACTTTCCATACGTTGCAAACAAAACAAAAAGTGCGCAGTAATTCGTCCTCATAAGCCCAATGAGCCGCGATTCAGCCTGAAAAGTCGGTCTGGTCTCATTGACAAGATGTGTGAAGGGTCATCAGGGTTCAAGCTGTGATTCGTGGAAAGCCGATTTGAACGGGGTGGACCCAAAGTGGGTGTCCCTGCCACTCACTTTATTATCTACAGACGGATTACATTGTATTGGCAACTTCACACCAGCATCACCCAGCATCACCAGCGTCACCAGCGTGATGAGGTTGACCGAGGCGGGCAAAAAAGGACAAGACCAGCCTCCGGTCAGTGGTTGGTAGCTGCCATTGATGATGCGGCTGCTGGACATTTATCCCACGCAAATGTCTGCCTACGTCCGTACATACGTGGACATTGACACATGATCCCTTTGACAAGTGGTGAGGCCTCAGGCATGTCACGAATGATTCTACACGAACGCGTAGCTCCACTTGCAATGTACCCAGTGCGTCTTGGCTCAACTAGCACGGCAGCCATCCCACTGCAGTCTCGTGTGTTGTCCATGGCATCCCTGCTCATGGCACCATGGGTATATGGATGGGTATATGGATGGGTACATGGGTACATGGGTACATGGGTAATGGGTAATGGGATGAAGTGCCTAGTATGTACCGAGAGCAGTGCCTTAGTCCTTAGTCGGCTATGTTCATCCATATCTCGTCAGGGCCTCCCACGCCTTCTCTTCATGCCATACCATTATGTCTGTGACCATTCCATTCCCATACACCTGGGGACTCGGGGCCGAACACGGTTGAAACATTCCTCTGCCCTTCCCTTTGTCCCTCATTATTGAATTCCTTTCCCTTGCCACAACGGCAACGACACACTTACGCATGCCTTTCCACCGCCGTCCATCCGTCCGCCCGGTCGTTCCTCCCACGTCCTGCGTCTGCGTCTTTTTGTTCTCTGCCACGGAGTACTCGAACCAGTTTTTCCCTCGCCTACGCACTCGGTACATATTGTCTCTATACAAGTAAATTCAGAGAATCGACAGACTCTACCAAGCGATCCGATTAGAGACCTCCCAAGCACGAGGGCCTTGACATTCCATTCTAAAACCGGGCACGGACAGGTTGTTCCTACTCCCGCCCCTTTTCGTCTCAACACTCTACAACTTTCCGTGTCTCACGGTCTACTCCTCGGAATTGACTTTCGAAACACACGCACACACACGCACACACACACACACACACACATCTCTCTTCAAACATCCACAATACTCCGTACACCGTTGGTAATGTCACTCCCAGAACCAGGACAGCCCAGGCATCGCGCGGGCTCCATTCCAGTCCAGCAGCCCATCTCGGATGGTCCTGCCAACAACCAATCCCTGTCAGACATGCTTTATAGAGAAGGCTCCCTCTGCTCCTGCACTACTTCGTCCTCATCATCCACATCCTCGACGTTGACCTCTGAATCCGACTCACTTTCTCGGCCTTCCACCAAAGACCAGTCTCGCCTCTCGCAGAGCCCAAGCCGACGTGACAATAACGCGCTAGACCAACAGGATCAGCCTTTGAGCAGTGACAAGACCAGCAGCACTACTAGCAGCGTCAATAGCAGCAACAGTAGCACGCACGAAAACTTGGGATCAAAACCACACGACAACGACATGCTGTCAGTCGACAACAACAACAACAACAACATCAGCAGCAGCAGCAGCAGGAGCGGCACCATCAGCCTCGCCGCTGCCACTGGCGAGGCCCCCATGCTGCCTATCAGGAGCGCGCGGCGCGCTTCGCGACTCATCACTCCCATTCCTCCAAAGAAGACGGCTAGCGATGAGCGACCCATGCTGCCACATGCTGCACCTCACCAAATCTATCTCTCTTCAGAAGAGGATGCATCTTCCTCAGCAGATGACTTCTCTGACTCTGAGGAGGAGCTAGAATCGGACAGCCAACTATCGCAAAGAACCAAAGACACGGTTCGCATGGTGGCGGTCATCTTCTATGGCAAGCCATCTATTGTCACACTGTCTCCACGGAGGTCGATTTCGCCAAGCTCGAGCAATGGCCAACAGACTGGCGCCGGTATCCTTCGAACCCTGACCGAGCCTGCCCTGAGCCGCCCTCGATCTGTCTCGTCCACTTCCTCTACAACCACCTTGAACCACCCACCTCGATCGAGCAGCATGCTGACGGCTGGCTTCGGGAAGAAGCGACCGGGATTTCTGCACATTGACCCGCATGCCAAAGGCAACGATGCCAACCACGAAACTGCCCGTACGCCCAAGACGCCAACTACCATGCTTCGAAAGACGCTGAACCTGGTCAAAAAGCGTAGCAAGCAGAACCTGCACCAGAGCGAAAGCCTCATCACACCCATGGAACAAGTGGGCGAAGTGGAAGAAGAGGAGGAGGACGACCCTCGGGAAAGCATCTGCCTGGAATCCCCCACGTTGTCTTCTGTCAGTCATCAAGACATTGTCAAGGGCGCCAAGAGAAATGCGTCTCTTTCGGTACCACGAAGCGAAGTATCGACTCCCAAGTCACCCAAGAATCGGTTCCGAACAGGGTTGTCGTTGACCCGACAAAGGAGTGTCAGGGCATGAGCGACTTGACGCCGTATGGACGATTTAATTTCCTCGTCGCCACACAATCTGTTGATTACGACTAATGACACGACTATTGTTCTCGGTTGTCCTCACAATCTTGCGGCAGAGTTTGACTTGCACTTTATGGCACGGCGTATTACTATTTTCACCAAGACGGGGAGAACCTAGCGAAGTTACGTGGGGGGGGGGGGGGGGGTCGGAATTTTTATTGTCTATGGCGCACTGGGGGTGAGTTAGCTAATGTCCTGTTATGTGGACAAGTATATATTATCATGGGAGGATAAAACGGGTCCTTGTGGTATGGCGTTATGGGATGGAACATGTTTGGGGAATGCCAAGCAAGACTGGAAGACCAGAAACTGGAGGACCAGGGCAACACACCGATTGTAAGGGACGAATACGTCTACAGAGCTAGTTTAGAAGTGTCAAGGAATCAAAGAATATGATTTATCATCCCTTGTCACTGAAACTTCCGAGTCTGATTATCATATCATCCGTACAGGGCTTGCAACGTCTTCAGTCTGTCCTGTACGGATGATATGATAAAGTGTGTGTGGCGTGCGTGAGACCAGGTTCATTTCTGCGCCGTCGTGGCAACGGCTGCACGTTTTTAACCAATGGAAAGAGCCCGCAATGGCCATCTCTGTGGCGACCGTTGAGAAAGGATCACTTCAACATGGCTCCGTATGTACTCTGTATGTTCGGATTACATTACATGCACGAGAGATAAATTTGCTCCGAGGTGATGCAGTGTTTGTCCAGAAAGACATGCATGTTGCATGTTGCATGTGCATGTGGGGAGAACAGACGCCAACGCAAACTTGATTCGTCGGGGAGGCCATGGGTTCGGTTCCGCAAGGATCCTGTTGATTGTTTGTCCTCGGTGGGATTTATCCAGAAAACTTGTCTTGTTCTCGTTCTCGTCCTCGTACGGTAGAAGTACATACATGGAGTCATGTACGGTGACATGCCCCTTGGGGCCGTCTGAGTACGGAGTAATCCGTACATGTAGTGTTTTCTTTGGCACAGACTTGGACGGACTTGGCTTCCTGCTTTTTTTTTTTTTTTTGTTTCCTTTGCCCGGTCAAAATGACGGATACCTGACCAGGCGAACCTGCTGCAGCTGCGCAAGCTACATACATCGTGATGAATCCGTACATGACCAACTTATCCATGCAAACCATGCCATGCCCCAGCCAGGGACTTGGCGCCACACGAATCCGGGCTTGCTGGGCAAAAAGGGAGGGGGGGGGGGA